>JACEGR010003135.1:0-111551 GCA_014170235.1 Listronotus bonariensis | reverse complement strand
GGATCTACCTGTACGACTGCTTTTAGGTAAAAATTAGTAATAAATACACTCTCACTTAGATTAGTGACTTTTATTTATTGAGATAATTATTCAGATTAATAATTCCTCAACCCCAAGATACAACATTGGCGACGAGTCGTGAGTTAAGAACCACGTGTGTGCGTAAAATATCGGTTGACAAAAAGTTTTTAAAGTGAAAATCTAAGTAAATTCTTTAACTAGTAACGTTTAACGGCAAAACAAAATGGCTCCTCCACAACCGAGTGACGTAGGTACTTCGAAAGTAGAATATGTTGGACTTTTGGGATCTTTAAATAATTTTGATCCAAAAAGTTCTAGTTTTTCTGTGTTTAGTTAAAGACTCAAACAATTTTTTATCGCTAACGGCATTTCTAACAATGAACGGAAACGAGCTATTTTACTAAATACTTTTTCAGAGGACTGTTACATATTAGTTCGAAATTTGTGTGTGTCCGATCTGCCTGAGTCTAAGACTTTTGACGAGTTAATTAACTTTCTCACGGAACATTTTTCGCCGGTCAAATCGTACTTTGCCGAACGCCTAAAATTTTATAATTGTAAAAGAGAGGCAAGTGAATCAGTGGCTGACTGGGAGGCAAAAGTTAAAAGTTTAACTTCAAATTGTGGCTTTGGTACGGAGCTTTCCACAGTTATGCGAGATATATTTGTCATAGGAATTAATGACGAAAAAATTATGGATCGACTTTTTGAAGAAGAAAAGTCACATTTAATCAAGTTGTTAAGACTACTCTTAGCAAAGAGTCTGCCTTACGTGATTACAAAGAAAGAAGTGTAGGTGTTGCGGTAAAATCTGAACCAGTTTATTTTCAAAATGCCAGGAGTTCTAGAAGCCAACGGGGTCAAACCTCAAAATTGGAGCATAGTGCTGGAAACAACAGGCCTTGGCTCAAGAACAAATCATCAGGTGGTAAGAGTAACCAATCTTCAAGTAAGTGATTTGTGTGTGGTCGTAAAAATCATTTATCGAATAACTGCGTTTATAAAAATTGTATTTGTCATAATTGTAGCATTAAAGGCACCTCAGTGCAATCGTAGCAAGCAACATTTTTTGCAAGAATCAGATAGTGTTAATAATTATGAAACTGACAGGTCAGATAACTGTATTTTTAATATTCAAGATTTAGATGTAAATAATATTAATAGTTCAGGAAACATTAAACCATTTTTTGTGAAATTAACTTGTGAAAAAATTCCATTAAATTTTGAGGCCGATTCAGG
This sequence comes from Listronotus bonariensis, assembly GCA_014170235.1. Classification (NCBI taxonomy): domain Eukaryota; kingdom Metazoa; phylum Arthropoda; class Insecta; order Coleoptera; family Curculionidae; genus Listronotus; species Listronotus bonariensis. The sequence continues at coordinate 110,291 of JACEGR010003135.1, read as the reverse complement.
TTTTGCTCATTCGGCTATTTCCGAAAAATTATATTTAAAACATTTTAAATATATAAAATTGCAAACTAATGATTTGTATTTAAAAGATTATGTAGGTATTACTTTTAAACCAATTGGATTTTTAATGTTAAATATAAATTTTGAAGGTAACGATTATATCCTAAAAACCTATGTTGTTAAAAATGGTGGTCCTCCATTAATAGGGCGAAATGGTTTAAGTATGTTAAATTTAGGCATATGTAGGGTAAATAATATGTCAAATAATGACAGATATGATTGTAACAGTACAAATCAATGTTATTCTGTAGGTGTAGATTCATCTACCAAGCTTTCACATTTATTGTCAAAATATCAAGATATTTTTGATTCTACACTTGGCACGTTTAATAAATTTAAAGTTTCTTTAAATCTAAAAGCGGGAGCTAATCCAAAATTGTTCAAGGCAAGACCGGTACCTTTTGCAATAAAACCTAAAATAGAACAAGAATTGGAGCGTCTTGTTAATATCGGTGTCTTAATTAAAACCGAATTTTCTGATTGGGCAACTCCGATAGTGCCAGTTTTAAAACCAAACGAAGGAATTCGTATCTGCGGTAATTTTAAAATTACGTTAAATTCGCAATTAGAGATACAACATTTTCCGTTACCGCGTATTGAATATTTGTTTGCAAAATTGCAAGGTAGAGAAAAGTTTTCTAAGATTGATTTGTCGGAGGCATATTAACAAATTTTATTAACTGAAGAATCTAGAAAACTCGTTACAATTTCTACACATAAAGGTCTATTTTCGTACACAAGATTACCGTATGGAATAACTAGCGCACCCGCCATTTTTCAAAATATTATGGAACAAATGTTTATAATACCGGGTGTCGTTTGTTTTTAGACGTTATATTGGTAACGGGACGAAACAACCTTGAACATATGGAGCGCCTGAAAAAGGTTTTTCAGCGTCTTCAGGAATGTGGTCTTAAAGGAAAAAAAGAAAAATGCTTTTTATTTCAAAATTCAGTAAACTATTTAGGTCATGTAGTTGACAAGGAAGGTCTTCATACTTCTGAAGAAAGAGTTCTTGCAGTAAAACAATGTGCAACTCCCAAAAATGTTACCGAGTTAAAGTCATTTTTGGGCATGTTGAACTTTTATTGTAAGTTTCTTCCGAATGCTTCGTCAGTTTTAAAACCTCTTTATAGTTTATTAAAAAAGATGCCAAATGGCAATGGTCTCGTGGATGTGAAAACAGTTTTAAAAAGGCCAAAGAAATGGTATTATCTGCAACAGTATCTGCAACAGTATTAACACATTTTGATCCTAGTAAAAAAATTAAATTAACTGCCGATGCAAGTCAATTTGGTTTGGGAGCAACATTAAGTCATATTTTTGACAATAATACCGAAAAACCTATTGCCTTTGCATCACGGTTGCTAAATAAAGCCGAAATATCTTATTCTCAGATAGAAAAAAGGCCTTAGCAATTATTTTCGGAGTTACAAAAATTCTTTCAATATATTTATAACCAAAAGTTTTTATTAGTAACTGACCACAACCCTTATTGACCATATTTGGAGATAAGAAAGGTATACCTGTTTTTGCAGCAAATCGTTTACAAAGATGGGCTCATATTTTATCAGCTTTTCAGTTTGAAATAAAATACGTTAGTTCGGATAAAAATACAGCAGATTTTTGATCACGAAGGTCTTTAAACATTTACTCTGAAAATGAAGATAAAACATTTATTTAAAAATATTTATTCAGAAATTTCTTATTTAAACTTACTAACCGAGTCACAAATACATATCGATTTTTTAGATATTTAAAATGCTTCTAGGAAAGCTAAGGTTTTAAGTAAAATAATTTTTTTGTTCGGCACGGCTGGCCAAATTCAAAAGAAATGAAATATCAATAGAACAAGGATGCCTTATGTGGGGGTATAGATTAATAATACCACAAAAATTTCAAAATTATATATTAAATGAATTACATAGTACCCATATGGGTATAGTTAAGATGAAGTGCCTTGCTAGATCTTATTTATGGTGGCCTTTAATAGATCTACAACTTGAAGATTTGGCAAAAACATGCTTATCATGTTCAATCTATGCTAGCAACACTTCAAATCCATCTCTAGAAGTTTAGGAGTTACCAAAAAGTCCTTGGACACGCCTACATGCGGATTTTTTGGACCATTTTTTAATAAAAAATTTTTAGTTGGTATTGATGCAACATCCAAATGGATAGAGTGTTTTGAGGTAAATAACATTACTGCTACTTCAACAATTAGAGTTTTTCGAAATCTGTTTGCAAGATATGGTATACCTTTGCAGTTATGTACCGATAACGCAAAAACATTTATTTCGGAAGAGTTTCAAACATTTCTTAAAAACAGTGGTGTTAAACATTTGACAGGGGCTCCATATCATCCAGCAACAAATGGTTTAGCGGAAATATCGGTAAAAATTATGAAAAATGCAATTATTAAATCGAAACATGAAAATCCAAATATGAATATTGATTTAATTATAAATAGGTTTTTGTTTCAATATCGGTCTACACCGCATACTACGACCGGAGAAACGCCGGCAAAAATATTAATGTGTAGAAACTTTAGAAGTAAATTCGATTTGTTAATACCTTCGGTGTCGAGTATTGTTGAGAAAAAAACAAATATCCCAAAATGTGTATGTTTTGAAACGGGTGATCCAGTTTTTGTTCGTGATTTTAGAGCAAATAAATCTAAATGGTGTCAGGGCAAAATATCTGAAGTGCTTGGTAAAAGAACCTATATAATAAAAACTGATTGTGGAATGCAATGGAAACGTCATACTAGCCAAATTAAACGTAACTTTTGTATTAGCAAGTGAAATAAAAAAAATGATGTTTCAATTATTCCACGCTCGGATATAGATAATGACAATAGTTTAGACAATAATAGCAGTGTTGATGTGAGTGTACCTAATAATAGTGAAATACAATCGTCCAGTGCGCAAACAAAAGTGTTAAGGCGAAGAAGCTAAATTAAGCCTCCTGAGCGATTAATTGTAGGATTAAATTAATGTATATAATTTTATTTAAAATTGTAAATATTAAAAATTTAAGTATTTTCTTTAGGGGAAAGGTGTTATATATGTTGGTACCTTATTTTAATATATTGCTAAAAGTCTCCAATAATTTCTAACAATAGTTAGTTTTTATACCATGAATGTATGGCTCTACCTGTACGACTGCTTTTAGGTAAAAATTAGTAATAAATACATTCTCACTTAGATTAGTGACTTTTATTTATTGAGATAATTATTCAGATTAATAATTCCTCAACCCCAAGATACAACAATAATGTATACCTTTTCATCGGTAAGGGGAGTGGCTATATAGACTTTTAAATATTTTAAAAAATACTATTATTATTTCGCGTCGTATCGGATTATATATTTTTCGTTATTCCTATATTATTTTCTTCAAAATAAAAAAAAATAGCCACGATCAAAGATCTTAAACTGACGCTGTTTTTTTGTAGCCCTCTGTTTTCTTTACGTCACTTTCAAATTGTCAAATTAGTGGAATATACACTGTTTAGCGTGTAATTAACTTACCTTATCTTAGTCCAGGGCGTATTAACTGTTTGAGACGACCTAGGCTAGAATTCCCGGAGCGCCTATTTTCCACCAAAAAAATTTTTGAAGAAAAAAATAAATAAAAAAAGACATTCCTTTCTTTTTACGCCTATTTCATTCCAAAGCACCTTATTCACAGAGAAATTAGTCACCAAAAAATCCCCATCAAACCTAAACTTTTTTAAAAACTCCCCTGTCTAGCGCCTATTACTCCCGTCTGGCGCCTATTTTTTCATGGCGCCCTAGGCTGTACTCTAGTCAGCCTAATGGATAATACGGCCCTGTCTTAGTCGGACGCGCTCGACAATTTTTGATGAAAATATTTTTGTTTTTTACGATCGGCCCTGTAAACTGGGCTCATATTTGGTGAAGGTACTTAACCGGGTACAAGGTATCCTCCGGTATATTAATGCCGCGCTGTAGTAAATCCAGAAATCCCGTCTTGGGCTCCGCTACAACAGATATTATTCAAATATTCTGACAAATGATTAGGAAGGTAATAATTACAATAACATTAAATATTTTTTTAATTAATAAAAAAAATAAACAAATTTTTAATTTTTATTACTAAAAAAATAATTTTTAAATCAATTATGCTTATTGGGGAAGAAGAGACCACTTAATATGACCAAAAATTAGGACAAAAGTATACTTGTTTTTTTATGGAATGCACAGAGAAAAAAAATGTAACTATTATTAAGAATCTTACTTATTACAATTAGGATTTCTGTATAAAATATGAGACAGCACAGCATCTTAATAAAAGTAACTAAAATGTCTTTGCTGTCTGTCCTATTAAAGTAAGTAATAAGTCTTTTAAAAAATTTTGTTCACCACTGATATTATTTCTAAGGCCTCTATTCGGATTGCTCTTACCTTCAAATGGTTTTTATAATTATGGACATTTAAATAAAACATTTTTGTATTGAAGCTTATGGAAAAAATCGAGCATATGCGATAAGCTTTGAGGGGAGTGTATTTCTTTAAATCAATGAAGGCACCAAAAAACTATTTTCAAAAAAGGTGGAGTCGCTTAACCAAGGTTGGCATGTTACCATTACTAGAGAAATTAAGTTTCCATTGAATAAATTATTTTTAAAGGAGATAAAACAGTTTTTGTATTGAAGCTTATAGAAAAAATTTGAGAATATGCGATAATTTTTGTTAGGAGTGTATTTTTCTTTGGTAGAGGGTGAGTCTCAAGTCAAAAGTAACTAGCGCCGGAACTGGTTTGCTTTTTAATTTTTTTTTCTAAAACAATGTTAAAGTAAATCAACCAAATTTCAACATTATTTGTAGTTAAACCGGCTGTCCTAATAAAATTTTACAAACCAAAACGAGTATATTTAAATCAGACATACTGTAGACTGTTTTATATTTGTATTCTGCAAAGCATTCTAAGCATTTTTGTTTTAGTGTTCCCCAACTATAACTTCAGGAGATAAAAAAAAATTCAAATGGCAATTTTTGATTTCTGGCAATTTACTGACCAAAAACTGTTTAAGGTGGAGCAAAATAACCCACACAGTTCTTTGATAACTTTTAAAAACCCATGTATGTAAATGTTATAAAATAAAAGTAAGGTTATAGGTATAAAGGGACAATATTGATTTTTTTTTAACTTTTAAGTTTATTACGCTTGGATGGATTTTTAAAAGTTACTATCTGAAAGTAACACTTATTTTTCTTTACCTTGAACTGCTTTTGTTTAGTTAATTATATTCATTTATAACTTGCAAACAACCATTAAATTTATTTAAGACACATGAACGACAAAAATACTTGAAACACCTTGTTGAATCCAAATATGCAATAATATTCAAGGAGTATCATAAAAATTTTTTTTTGTACGTAACATTTTTGGGACACTCAGTATTATCTATAATTTAGTTTTTAAATATAGCTCATTCACTTTACTATAACAGAGTACTTAAAAGATCAATGACATAAAACACGAAAACACTGGGCATTAACAAAACTTTTTAAAACAACCGTTACACGTGGAAATCTTCAAAGGACGATCCGTACTTACCAAAAGCTAATGTTGAAATGAATTGTCTTAATTCTCTGTCTGAGAAAAATTGCCCCACTTTTCTAATTTCGGGGTGAAATTTGTAACCATTATTGGTCGCCTAAACAAAAATAGTAAGATTATTTGTATTCATTATAAATCGTCTTCTTATTTCTGTCACATGATTTAAGATGGCAATAAAGACGATTTTATAAAGTTATTTATAGTAATAACATACTATAACAAATGAAAAAATATCACTGTCAAGTAGGATGATTTGTGACCACCTTAAGATAATGTAAGATTATTAGTAGAATGATTTTACTTAGATATATTTAACAATCATAACTAAAATGAACTACAGCAGTAACAGGAAATCTAGTAGCAGTTGCAATTTTTTTTTGGAATAGTAATGAAAAAAGGCCAGGTAGTCATCTCAAGAAATTATTTTTCTCTGAAAACCAAAGGCTGAAAGACAGGTCGATGGTCTTTTGGACTATTTCGTTTAATAAAAAATATTTAATACCTTAATAATAACTAAAAAAAAGTTTTATTAGCATTTAATATTAAGGTTTTTAATTTGGCAGTGTGTTAAAATCAAAAGCGACACTGAATACTGAACATAATATCGCATTGGTCAAATCAACTGACAAATTTATGCCATGTTTTTTTAGTTTAAAAGCCGGATAAATAGAAAATCATTATAGTTTTGCCTTTTTTAGTTGGTTAACTACTACAACTTTAAGGAAAATAATCCGGAGTTTTTTGATGGTGTAAATTTATATGAGTGTCTACGATTTGGCTATGAAGATATTATTACAGTACCTCCATACCGAGAACAAACTGGTAGAAGGTTTTTACTTTATAGATTTGGTAAGTAGCCAATATTTATTTCCAGGAAAGTAGTACATAGTTACCTATACAGTAAGGTCCTAAAGTCCGTCGCCCACCTTCTAACTTTTGAACCATTTGGTATATTTTTATGAAACTTGGAAAAATAATGTATGATCAAGGACTGCGTTTTTTGATATATCAATTACAGTTCTGAATGTCAAGGTGGCAGCTAGGCGTCATTTTGACATATAAGCTAAGCATGTTAAGGTTAAAAAAACACAGTAAGATACAAGTTCAAATATTTACCAAACTTTACTGTAACCAGTGATTATATCGACTATTTCATTGGCAAGAATGTTTGGTAACTGTTGTAGCGCTGGATCTTTACAATGCGACTTCCCTGCACATTTAATGGTTAAAAATGCAATGGCCAATGTAACAATAAAACTGTTTTTCAAAGGTTACTTGCCCTGTAACGTTTATATTTTTAAGATAAATAAGAATGATATTTTTGGACATTTCTGCCTTAATATTAAATAATTTATTTTGAAACAACATAAATGAAAAATATACAATGCTTACAAGCATGCAAGAAAAAAAAACATAATTTTTAAAAAGTTTACTATTAAATCCATACATAATAGTAAATAGGAAAAATAGGTTCTAATAAAGATGCATATTAATAAGAAAAAACATTGCAAACCCCAGTTTTATTTTAACGTTTTGAAATTAACGATTCAACTTGTGAGTTTTTAAAATTTTAATTTAGAGTCCTGTAACTATGTGAAAACGGTATTGTAAGTTAAGTAGCCATAATTTGAATTATCTTTTGCTACTTTGGAAAAAGTAAAAGTTTCCAAAGCCGTAGTATTTGTCAGGAGCTTTAAAATGATATGCCCCCTTTCCATTAAATTTTTTTGCTAAAATGGTGCCCATCCGCCATCTTGATGGTTCCAACTATCATTTTTACGTCAAAAAGTAGTTTATATCCTCCCATTAATCATATCCAAATTTTAAAAAGAAAAAATTAAGGGTGCAAAAGTTAGCAGGGGGAGGACTGTTTACGTCCACACTGTATTTCGGATATACGTATATTTTTAAAGACCGCCATTTTGGTTCTACAGGTCGAGGATTACAGTGCTGCGGGTTAAAATTAGTTTTAATAATATCCATGCTTATTGCATGCAAAATATCTTGCTTTCTGCAATTTTTTACGTACCGCTAGTACCAGTGGCGCCTTTATCAATAGGCTGAGTAGGCTGAAGCCTAGGGCGGCGGATTTTGGGGGGCGGCAAATAAATGGAAGTGAGGACCTTTTTTTTGTTTGTTTTTTTGCTCTTCAAAATTTTCTCATGATGAATAATTTTGTTGGATTTGGAATTATTCTTTGTACCTACAATCGAAAGAAATGGAAGAGAAGGACTTTTTTTTTTTTGCTCTTCAAAAATGGAAGTGAGGACCTTTTTTTTGCTCTTTTAAACTTTTTCTGACGGAAAAAGATGAGGAAATGGGCGGCGACAATAAAATAGCCTACGGGCGGCAAGGCTGTAAGTGCGCCTCTGGCTAGTACTATTAAATTATAAACCCTCGACCGCTTCGCGGTCTCGTATTTTGTATGGTCTAAAATGTTGTATACTTAGGCAGTGTAAAAAACAAAAAATAAAGGAATAATTAGAGAAAAGTGACCAAATATGGAATACCATTTTGTTTTTACTCCTAATAATTTGCATAAAAATTTTAAATTAGAAACTTTTTCCAGTAATTATTAATAATATTAATTATAGTATTATTTAGAGATCCCTCTCCTTCAATTTAGTAGAGTAGATTTTTTTAAAACCTTAAAAAGTTATGAGAAAACGATAAAACAAAATGTTGCTACAGCGACAAAAGGGTTTGCTCTACGGCTCTACTGGCATGTTACCACTTTTATTCGCAAATGGGCAAAAAAGAGATAAACCCCTCTAATTGCGTGTGTAAGTTTTTGTTTAAATGAAATGCCCACATTCCATATTAGGGATACTATTCCATATTTGTTCACTTTCCTTTACTGTTTCTATTAACAGATGATTCTTGTACTTTGATTAAATTATTTTAAACCAGCACAGTATCACGTTTGTAGGTAAAGGTATTCCCAATATCAAGGGTTAACATTTTAATGTACCTATTGGTTTGTACCGGATATTTTAATTGTACAATTTAAATACATAGTATTACCTATACTAAAGCTAAATGCCAAAGAGTAAAATTGTTCCTTCTTTATCTAAATTAACAACTCCAATATTCTTTAATTTTTAGGTAATTGGGACCCAGAAAAATATACTATTACAGAACTATTTCGAGCTACGATGACTGCATTGGAACTGGCAATTTTGGAACCAAGAGCCCAAATTTTAGGAGGAATAGCAATTTTTGATATGTCGGATCTTACCCTTAATCAAGTTACCCAACTAACACCAACCATTGCCCATAAAGTCATACAAATTATGGTAGTAAGTATTTTTATATATATAATTTTCATTTCAAAGGTCTCTATAATTGCATTATACTACGACAGATAAAAATTAGGATTATTTGTAGCATATTAAAAAAATCTTTACTTTTAAAAACCTAATTTTAAATACAATTATTAAACAATACTCTTATAATAATCATCAGATCATAATAATATAATTTTACCGATAAATAAAATATACCGGGGTTCCTAGCAGGTGATTTACCGTATAACTTTGTTATCTTTTAAGATATAAAAAAATGGTACTAAGGTATAACACATGAATGTGCATAGTTTCGCATATTTTATAACACGTCCTATTATCAATTGGCATATTTATTGTAAAATTGTAGGATTTCGGGAAAAATAAAGATTTTTCATTTCATTTATTTCCATTTCATTTAATTACTTTTGGTTTAGCCGAAACCGACCAAAACTTGCTTATTTTAAATGAGACATCTGTATATTTTAGCCTACTTGAATAGAAACATTCCTAGTACAATGACACTGCATTTGAAACTTTTAGACATGTTACCCCTAAATGTTTTTTATTTTTAATTTATACTAAATTTTGGATCAAGTCAAGAATGTCCTTTTCTATTTAAATAAGTAATAATATACTGTGTGTTCCATTTAAAATAAGAAAGTTATGGTCATTTCCCGATAAACCAAGTAATAGAAAACAACTTAATACCTGAAACAATGCATATTCATGTGGCATACCCAAGTACATAATTCTATTTTAATATCTTAAAAAATAAAAAAGGTATAGAGGTGCACTAGGGACACCTTTATATATAATTGGAATTCTAAGTCAGATACTAAGACTTAAATAAAGTTCATAGCCTTAAGCCATTGTGCTATTATTCCTGAAACACAAACATGGTTTTTTAAAACAAATTCAAATAATTTTAAAATATACAGTACAATGACAAAAGCTTAAAATTTGTAAATAAAATTTTACAATCCTAGGGTTTGTTTTTTTAATGTGCTTATTGAACTTTTAATTTTCTGAATAAATTAATAATGCGTTTTAAAAATTTCTTTATTTCTCAAAAAAACATACACTTTTAATTGGGCACCTCAAAGCTGCGCGCGCTTAATGAAAAATGTGAAGAGACACTTCGTTCCTGAGTTCCAACAGTACACGTTGTCATAAATTTAAAAAACTTAAAATTTCGCCATTTTTTTCGCAATATTTCGCAAATTTAAGACTTTTGAAAAACAAGTTCTTAATAGTGACTTTTTATGACTTTTATGGTGACGATAGGGATCCCTGAGGCTAAAAGAGCAGTTTGAAAAACGCAGACACATAAATCTAGGTAAGGTGCCGGGCATTATTGTTGCTTGAATGATGTATGGTTCGGTTTATTTCTTTTTAATTATTAACTAACACGTTTACAGTCCCATGTAATTAAAGGAAATTAATTCTCTTAGATTTTTCCACAAACCACAAACACTTATATTTAGTTACTTAAATAACATTATTTGAAGGTCTTTTTAAATTTTTATTTTTCAACAAAATTCCATAAAAAAAGGTATATTTAATATTTAATCCTTATTTTTAAATAACCCTGTAAACATGGCTTTACCATTTAAAAAAAACGTGGTCAAAATGAAGATAGACGTGTTTAAGGGTTTTTAAAAAAATAAAAAAAATTGTTCCAACTTACTTATCTTCACAAATTTCCATTTTGATTTCCATTGTGCTTTATAATTCGAATTTTTCTGTTCCTTGTGCTTTATAATAAGAATTTATGCGAAATTAGCTATTTCCATATAAAAAATAAAGATTATGTGTGTTGCCTATTTTTGTGGCACTCTGTACATGTATATGAATTTTCCAAAAGAAAAATCATCAGGCTAATTCCACGATTGACGTATTAGGCGTTTAAAAAAAACACGTTACTTTAAATTAATTTTTTTAACTCAGTCGTCTTCAAGGTATAGCTCAAACGGTATTTAAAATTTTTTGAATAAAAATTAAATCAGAAAACATTGGTTAACGCGTATTTTCTAACCTAATGATGTCGCCTTTTTATAAGCCAAAGAGTCACGATGCTGGTTCTTTTACTTTTATTGTAATGTTGAAAAAAACATAATATTTAGGTATTAATAAACTCGACAATAAATGGTTAAATTAGTGATTCCCAAAAAGGCGTCGCGGCATCCGAAATTTAAAGCACATACTTTATACATTGTACTTTTTACATGCAGCACTTTCTTGGATACGACTGTATACATATTGCGAGCGAGGGCGCCCTGACAAAATACTAAACCTGTAAGTACGCTGCACACAAATAAGTTTGAGAATCCCTGATATATGTTAATAATATTTAAATTTTTATTTTGCTGTGAAAAAGTAAGTTTTTACGAAAAAGGAAAACCAAAATTTTATGTTGAAGCAGATCATTTTGCCGCCCCTGCAAACATACCTCGGACCGGCCCTGTTTGGAGGCTCTATCCGAATAAAAAAATTGGCAGCCTAATTTTTTAATTTCTAAATCCCACCTGTTTATTTTAAAGGCGCATGACACATTTCATTAATTGACAATTTCCAAAAAAGTGTATAAATAATGTAAAATAAATAAATTATGGCAGGTTAATGTTAAGTAATTTTATTATGAGTTTTTTTAAGTAAAAGTTAATTTCAGTTTCAACATAATAAAAGTTTGAAAGAAAAACAATGATTCTTAATCAAACAATTTTACCAGCTGATCTGTGGCACTTAACCAAAAACCCGAGTGAAGTTAAAAAGATTACCTCGATCCGGATTGAATTCGGAATTAACCCGTTTATTTCGTATAATGTAGGTAATTGGCTTTGCTTGAACCACCCCAATACAATGTTCAAAAATTTTGGGGTTGGATTTATTTTTTAATCCTGCCTTGCTTAATCCCGACCGTTTATTTCGAGGATTTCAGTGGGATGTACCCAGGTGCTTGAGATTCGATGCGGTTGGACCCCCGAGTAATTATGTCCTAAATCCACAAGTTGGGTCAAGCTCGAAAAATTTAGCAAATGCTCGAACAAAAGTTTGCTCAAGTTTGCTTACACGTTGGCTGTTGTGGTCTGCCAAATGTTTCGATATACTTCGGCCACATAACCCCCACGTGTGGCGCCGACATTACAAGTTGGTAAAGAGCCACAAATTATCATCATATCATACAGATGCGAAACCAGCCCGCACGTTAAAATCTCTCACCAATATCGACAGCCCCACTGACTGGTGAAAATCAACGAGGTGAAAATACACCACTTGGTTTAGTACGTGACCTAATGCTTATCTAGGAGTCAGTTCGTTTGAGAATTTTGTCAGTGTAGAACGTGAGCATATGTTAGCAATAACTTTGTGAACTTTAGGTTTTTACCTATTTTTTTATTATTTACGTGTCGGTATTCTGTTTTATTAAAATTTCTTTCGGTTTATCATGGAATACAAATGTGTTTATATTTGCTGTTCTTCAATTACCGAATGCCAAAAATTACTTTTTAGATTCCTAAAGAACTTCTTGTGGTAAATATAAATGTGATATATTTTATTATATGATAAAGGTGTTTTAAACTAACCCGTACATGTTGAGGTACAGCTTTTGGACAATATAATTATATTTAGGGTTAAGAATTGTCTAAATTAAACCGAAAACTAAAAATTTAGTCAAAGCAAGCTATTTTTTTATATTTAAATAAATTAATATTTTAAATCCCAAATAAACTATTATTTTTTTGTCAGTTACTATAAAAATTTAAAGGCGTATTCCTGAGTCAATTTTATTATTTAATATTGTGCTTTGTGGTTACATAAACAAACAAGCGTATTTTGACGCTCTTTTGTATCTGTATTATCACAGTTTGTGATACAGCCACTATGCATAAGAGGTATTGTCTGATTCACGATATTGTTTTTTTTTCAGTGGCATTGAAGGGGAATTTAAAGTAAAAGTTCAAAAAAAATAAAGTACGCTACTTATAATAAAAAATATTTATATAATACGCATGCATAATATGCATGGTTAAAATTTTAGCATTTATCAAGCCCATCTGGAAAGGGGAAATATTTTTGGGGGTTAAAATTGTAAAAGTGATAAATATGGTCCTATTTTAGTTTTTGTTAGGGCAAAAAAATAAAAATACAGAGTTTAAAGCCTTTTATTAAAAAGTTTAAACAGAATAAACCGATTTCGTTTTTTTTTTTTTTTGAAAGTGGATAGAGTAAGTATACCTAAGGATTAATTGTCGATTGATCATGGCGCACTAGATTAAAAATTAAAATTCCATTTAAAAATGAAATTTGACCAAAATTTGTTTTAATAATATTGTATTTTGACATAAAATAGTCTGTAGAATCCATAGAACAAATAATATACAGGGTTTCCTATTTAAAAATCAAAATTTCGTATCATTTCTGGTGAAACTGGAAGTCGTAAAGGTTATCATATAGGCATAAAAATATCTTTTGGTAGTCTAACAACCCTACGAGTACAATACTTTCAGGGTAAATAGTGCGCTGTGAAACATTACCATTCATCAAATTGCATAAACTTTCACCCGGCATGAACAGCTAGATTTACCGAGATCAGCTGTTATATAACATGACTTGAGATAACTGCTTCCTTATAGCAAGTCTCGTTCGTACATTTATGTAATACTTTCATGTCGTTTTCTTTTCATTTTTGTTGTTTATGGTTATTAATATTGTGGACAAATTAATAACAGAATTTATACAGGGTGTTTAAAAATTAATTACAAATATTTTCAGTGCGTATTTAATAAAAATAAAAAAGTGTTATGTATAAACGATTGTTCTAATAATACTTTAAACTGTATTTCTTCGACACTTATCTTATTTAATCACATGACAAAAAAAATATGTATAATAATATATATAACATAAAAACCACCTCAAATATGGCGGCAATGTCATAACCCCTTTAATTTATGGACTCTGAGTCAAAATAAGATCTTTTTTCTCTAAAGCTTCCGGCAAACACCGGCATCCAGACGTTTTAGTACATTGAATCCTTGCCGTCACGTCGCCGTCCCGCCCGGCGTTTCTCGGACATGTTTTTATATGACATTGACGCGCTGATGTCCCCCTGCTGTCACGTCATGTCGCTGTTTGCCGGAAGCTTAAAGGTTTATGTAAAATGTACCTCCTCTGAGCTATAGTCATAGTAAGGTGCTTAAAAAATATTATTTTGAACTGCATAGCCAAACCGAGCTTCCCATTATTTTCTCTAATAGTACTATGTATTAAGTATCAAATAAATGCAAATATCCCAAAAACGGTTGGTCAAGCAATTGTTACAAAGTATACTTTTTTGTGTAAAAGTATAGGAGGATTTACTATTTGACTAAGATGGTACAAACATAGGGTAGCACAAAAATCTTGCGATATAATCATTGCCGCGCCTCATCAACGCCCTCCAGTTAACACATTAAAATTAATGTTAAATCCAAATAGTTCATGTCAAAAAATATCTAGATAGCAAGTTTTAATAAATGCCTTAAATTTTGTTTTTGGATTTTAAAAAAATATATATTATAAATATATATTTTTTTATTTCCACTTACAAACAGAAAATCTAAGTTTTAAAAGCAAATTTCCTATCAATTTTTTTTGTGAATTTGATCAAATTTTATCGTCAAATTACAAATTTTACAAAAATATAATATGTAATTAGAGGCATCTAAAAGCCTGCCATACAAAATGGTAGGGGATAAACATTGATGATAAGCAAAATGTTACGTGTATGCTATTCTTTAACATGTTTCTTACATTTTCAATCAAAGAAAAACATAGGGTTGTAGGCCTGCCTATCGACCCTAATTTTAAAGAAGGTTTTTAAATTTAAATATTATAACGGTTATAGTTTGGGCACTATAAAAACACCTTTTTACCTTATTTATTTTTAAGGCATTTTTCTCATTTCCCTTAAAAGTTGCGACTTGGCCTTAACCCTTCACCTTACAAGGATTTATTTTGACTCCTCAATCAACGCAATTTATATGTTTCTAGTCACACCCACTATGTACTAAGCTTAGGAGCTTGCAACCTTTTAATTTTTCAGTTTTAAGTATGTTTCAAAAAAATTGTGTAAATATCAGCCATTTTGGTTTTGCAATGAAATTTTGAGTTTTCGACGGGGTTAAAATGACGCCAGGTCTGTAATTATGGTATTTATTTTATTTTCCTTAGGCATCACTTTTATTCTGTAATATTAAATATGAATCAGTAGTTTATTTCCTTAAAGATGGTAAAATACTTAGAAAACTCTTATAAAGCGACGCTGGTAAAATAGGCGGATGAAATTCTTTATAGAAGTTGCGGCGTTGTCTAAGGTGATGTATATATTCCAAGCGACCGTAACAGTAAATCAGTAATAGAATTCGAAAAAGATATGGAAAAAAAACTTACAAATTAATAAAAGGAAAAAAGGTTAAAAACCGTTTCAAATAGTCAAAACGGTTACTACCTAGTTAGAACACACTTACTTTACAGCAATAATGTTATAAACTCTCTAAAGCTACAAAATCATAAAACACTTAGGAGAGAAGTTGCTTACACAAGGAATAAAGTGACGATTATTACAAAACATCCGCATCATCCGTGAACTAAGACTGAGTACGGATATGTACTGAAAATAATGAAAAAACATAATGTAGAAGGGGAGACGTTTAAAAAAATAAAAGCTGCATAGGATGTCGTTAAAAAAAAGAAGAAAAACATTTCATTGTTGTTTTTTATGCAAAATTTCTATTTGTATTGAATGCACAAAGAAAGTTTGTAGATACTCCATAACATAAAAGTTTTACCCTCTTCACGATTCCATAGGATTTAATTTTCTTAGTTTCTAATATATTTTTGGGTTTATACCGGGTGCCCACGAGATCACTTTCCGGCTGTCATTTTTTTATTTCTTTATCAATACTGACCAAATTTGGTAGGTTTGTTAGACTAACGAAAACTCATTTTTAAATGTATATGATAGGTGTTTAAGACTTCCGGTTTCACCGAAAATGACTAAAACTTTTGAATTTTAAACGGGCACCCTGTACATTTCTTGTTTTTCGGATACTCTAGATCGTTTTTAGTAGGAATGCAATATTTTTGAAAGAAATTTTTGTCAAATTTTATTTTGAAATTAAATTTTTATTTTACATCTAAAGTGCCAGGATTATTGTAAAATCACTCCTTATACTTTACATACTTTTAGAAAAATACGAAGTCGATTTTATCTTTTTAAACTTTTTAACTAGAGGGCTCTAAACTTCATTCTTTTAGTTTTTTACCCTTTTTGAAAATCCAAATAGGACCATATCACTTTCATAATAATTCTAAATGCAGTATTTTAAAGCGAATCCAACGATGTAAAACACTAAGACACTTTACTTCATTTTCTTTTAAAAAACAACATTTATTATGTAGGAAAATGATCTTATTGATACTGAATGGCGTACTTCGCAATTTATCGTAGTTGCCATGAAAACAGAAACTAAAAGAATAATATGTTGTAAAAACAATTGCTTGTGTTCCGTTAAAAGGTTATAAAATAAAAATATTAGTTTGTGTTAATGTATTTCCTACGATGTTAAAATAATTGAAGGTTAAATTTGGTATTACCAATAAAAAATTATCGTACCAAATTTAACTTAAAATTATTTTAACATCGTAGGAGATACGAAAACTGAAAATTATGTTTTTATTTTTAAAACTTTTAAAGAAACACAAGCAATTGTTTTTACAACATAATATTCTATTAGTTTCTGTTTTCATGGCAACTACGATAAATTGCGATGTACGCCGTTCAGTATCAAAAGATCATTTACTTACATATTAGATGTTGTTTTTGAAAAAAATGTAAAGTGTCGTAGTGCTTTATATCCTTGGATTCAATTTAAATACTGCATTTAGAAATAATATGAAAGTAATACGGTCCAATTTTGGTTCTTGAGCTAGGGTAACAGAACTAACAAAATAAAGTTTGGAGCCCTCTAGAAAAAGTTTCAAAAATAAAATTGATTTCGTATTTTTTTTTAAGTAAAGAAAGTATGAGAAGTGATTTTGAAATGATCGTGGCACTCTAGATGTAAAATAAAAATTTAATTTAAAAATAAAATTTTCCCAAAATTTGTTTTAAAAAAATTGTGTTTGGACTAAAAATGATTTGAAGAATCCAAAAATCAAAAATATACAGGGTGTTCCATTAAAAATCAAAAGTTCCAGTCATTTCCGCTGAAACCGGAAGTCGTAATGATAGACTTTGTCATATACACCTAAAAATGACTTATCGTTAGTCTAACAACCCTACCAAATTTCGTCATAAAGAATTTAAAAAATGGCAGCCAGAAAGTGATCTCGTCGGCACCCGGTCTTAGTTTATTTTAAAGCAACTTTAATTTAAAAAATAGTCATGTTTATTTTTTTCTTACATTAATAACACCAAATATATGACTATGTAAAAAAATGTGTCTATACATGTTTTGGTTTCATAAAAGCAAGTTTTTTTAAACGATTTACTTTTTAATAATGTACAATATGTATGTTCATACGTTTATAATAATAAATCTATGTTTGTTTATTTGCTCATTTTAAATTTTTTTATTTTTGTCGAAAAATGTTTTATATGCCAAAGTGTTATTTATAAATAAATTTTTATAGGTGTTTTGCAAAACTTTACAAAGAAAATGTTTTTTTTGAAGAAAAAACATGTGTTGCCATATGGCAACGCTGGGTCAAGATATGAAATATAAAATTAAATTTTAAACATGGACTTTAGTTGAATTCTTGCAAATTACTCATAAAATCGTTTTCACTGATCACTTGTTCTTAGTTACCATCTATTCTATCATAGTCAGACAATACAATTTTAACTTTTAAACGTAATTGTTGTGTATTCAGGTTATCTACTAAGGCGCAATCATCCCCGAGTCCATCTTCATCTGTAACAACATTTACTTCAGGTGGCTTGATATAGATTAGTACATGATCAATTTCGTCATTGTGAACCATGTTTAACACATTTTCTAACGTAAAACCTCGTATAGAAATAAAAACAAAATACATAAATATTTGCACCCATAGTCGGCTAGCGTTTCCGTATGGCAACATCTAATTATTTGGACTAGTTTTACGAGACTAATAAATCTTTTTGCCCAAAACTATAAATGATTACCTTAAATCACATCTTTTTAATTAGTTTACGTAAAAATTATTTATTTTACTTATTAATTTATTATTGTTTTTATACTTACTCCAAAACAAAGCTAAATGATTATTTTTAATCACGTGAACAAAACACAAAAGAACTCCAACTAAAAATAATATAATAAATAGGTTTAGATTAAGATCCTTTTTTAAAGCAGAAAACCGATGTTTGGCTTATCTACAGGAAATTGGCCGTTCGATAAAGCTACTAGAACTACTATGCTACTGTTGCCGTATGGCAACGCTTGCCGTTAATGGATTAAAGAGGGGTCGATTTGACCACACGTTAGAGCGTTAATGCATTTCACGTCTGTAGTTACGGGTTAACTTTGCTAAAGTGACCGCACGTCCCGATTTTGGCGGGACAGTCCCGCTTTTGGAGGATTGTCCCGCCGATTTAAGAAAATGTCCCGATTTTTTAAAAAGTCTTGACTTGTGGTTGGAGAGAAGGTTTTTCACTGAGGTAAGGACCTTGAGGGATAAAAGATAATTTGGTTATAAAAGTTTTTAAACGTAAGACCCTCTTTTTGCACTTTTCAAAAAAATTTGGGGAGAAAACCAAAAAAATCTATCTTATTTTACTTGTCCCGATATCCATCATTGAAAATGTGGACACTTTAAAATTTACAGGCTTTTTACAGTTTTGATATAAACAAAACACATTACAAATCTTTTTTTCTACATTTCTCTTGCAGATCGATAATCCTACAAATCAGAAATTGATGCAAAAAATCATAGATAAAACCTGTAAATTAACCTATTAAACAGGTAAAAAATGGTTTACGATCATATAATGTTCTCATAATACCATATTATGTAAACTTTCACCAGATATGCGGCAGAGTTCCATGAGATCACATGTTATATAATATGCTCTAAGATAACCGCTTCCTTGTAACAAGTCTCCTTTACCAATTTACCCACTTGTACCTACTTGTTTTATTTATTTATTGCAATTTTCACTAACTAGGTATGTATGTATATAGGTAAATAAGAATTAAGAGTTAGTTAACTCATGTAAATTATGTTTTGTGTATATCAAACTTAGTACTTACAAAAAAATAAAGCATTTTCTAAATACTATCAAACCTTACGCAAATTAACATTAAAAAAAAATTACACCGACTTTAAAAAAATTAATAGAACTAAATACAAAAAAAAGTTGGGTTATAACATATTCATGGTATATGGTATAAAAAGCCTCTGTTTACTTACTTACTTACCATTGAGTAGTTGAGCACATATGTTTTAGTCCAACTCCTTTTTTTCTTATTATTTTTTAACCTTTTGGTAAGTTTTTTTAAGTCGGTTTATTTTTTTATGCTTATTTTTCGCTTTTTAGTTTTTATTATTAATATTAAATCGGTAAACATACCTTAAAAAACACTACTAATAGTAGTAGTAAATTTCCAAACGAACGCGAATTTAGACCCTCTCTCTTTTAAAATCGGTTAAAATAAAATATTGTTTTAAATTATGTGTTCAATTTTTTTACTTGATATTATTTCTAATTTTACTGCTTTTTTATGCGTATTTTTTAATTTTTGGTTTTGAGACCAAATATATTTTAATAAATTGTTTAAAATCTAAAATATTATTATTTTTGAGATAAGACCAAATAAAAAATTGATATGCTTCTGACGCTTTTTAAACGACATTAAAAGGGAGGAGGTTCTTAATTCGCTTATATGTTTTTTTTTTTTGTATGTATGCTACGCGATTACTCCCTCAATTTTGGACCGATTTTAAAAATTATTTTTTATTTGAAAGGGTGCTCTTTCGCGTCGGTCCCATAAAAAAACCAAATCAGGATAGTAAAAGAGAAAAAAAAATAAAACTGACAAAAAACATAAAAATAATAAATAAAAAAATAAAGTCTGGTAATAACATAGGCGCTAAACTACTAAATGTTAAAAATTAAATTAACAAAAGCTTTTTATACTTTAATACCATATTATATTATATTATGTTATTTATTACCATTGTTTATTATTTTGTTTAAAACTTAAAAATATTGAAACAAAATTGTTAACAATCCAGAAGACTGTTAACAAATTATTGTTTTAATAATAATCCCAAGGTGGTCCAAATAGCCATTGCTAATGTACACATATAAAAAAGAAATTTATGGAAAACAGTTTAGTTGAAGTAAAATATGGATCATGTTAACAACACAATTGATAAGTTTGGCCGCCAGAACAATTATAACAAATTTCAAAATTTACGCTGTTCACCTGGAGTTGGATTTAAGGTTACCACTGATGGTCAATATGACATGGAAGGAAAACGCCTATCTAATGTAGGCACACCTACAATGGTAACTGATGCTGCTACTCAGGAATTTGTGAAAAAATAAGTTCACAAACTTCAGATTCAACTAATTGATATGATAAATAAGTATAAAATTAACGTTTTCTCCACAAGGTTTAAGAAAATGGAGCAGCTAGAAAAGATTTCCTTAATTTTGATCCAATAAAATTACACGAAAAACTTGAAAATTATAAGGAATCCCTTCAATCTCTCGAGAAGAAGCTTAATGATGCAATTGGTGCTGCTTCAACTGTTAATGTAGCAAAGGCTGCTAACAAAAAGCGAACCTAATAATTTTAATTGTTTATTTGTTCGTTGGGGTGGGGGTGGTGGTGACTGCTTTTAAAGACAGAAGGGTTACGATATTTTTTATTATTCTTTTTTAACAATGGAGCAAGACAGGTCAGACAGTCACAGTTCTTTACTTTGGAGTAAAAAGTACGTTCCAATTTATGGTGATATTAGACTCGATAGTCCAATACAGCTTGACGAGCGGGAGGAAGAAGATGCTGATATGGACATCGGAAATCTGAATGATGTTGTCAATAATGAGCCGACTGAAAATATGAATAAGCCGACTGAAAATATGGAGCTTGATTCTTCGATATCAGATATGGAGCAGAATGACGATGATGATGATGATGTGGATGGTCCGGTTGCTACCAATATCTACCACCTAGATGACATTGAAATTTTTGTTAATTCGGTTCCTGAAGGATGGGGGCGCCAAACATCACTATTGAACAAATAAAGAAAAATAATGCTTTAATGTTGCAAAATAGGTTATTAGAAAATGCAAGGTTCTATCGAAAGTTCTAACCTAAAAAATTTATTGTCAACCTTTGTTTAGTTACAATATAAATAAATAAAAAGTTTTTTATCCTAAATGTTGTTTTTCTTATGTTACCTCGCATTTTATTTTTATATAAATAAGACGAATGTCTTTCAAAACATTTTGTGGCTCTGAAAAAGAGGCTGATTGTTTTTTCGTATTTAGCTATGGGACAAAATAAAACAAAATTTCTATTTTATCAAATTTATTGTTAATAAATACAAAATAAATTCGGTTTAGTAGTACATAGAGTAAAAAATAAGGTTTTAAACAGATCTATTTGTAACGTTTCCATTCATAATAATATAGGAAAAAAATGAGTCGTGAAAAATTAGGGCATTCACTTTAGTGTCTTTGGGAAACTGCTGTCCTCCAATCGTTTGAAATTCCAACTTTACGTCCACTGTAGAGGATTTGACTGCCTCTGGCTGATGGCTGCAGTCAATAACAAACACTGGATTGTCCAAATATTCGGCCAAATCCATCATGGGATCGTTTAGTTCACGACCATAATAACTGCTTTGGAAATTTTCATAGTTATAATAGGCTGCTGCGTAAAGTTTTTAGCGAAATCAAAGTTCCATCTTTCGTAAGGATACACTGTTGAGTTTATATACAATCTAACGTCACTTATATTTGCAGAATTAAATTTCGTCGCGTCCTTCTCTCTCGTATCCACATTGGAGTTACTTTGAAAGGAAATTATGATGTAGCGAGGTTTCTCCAAACTCGTGCTAGTCCTTACGGCCCAAACGTCTGATGATGTTTGTCGCAACGTGGGAAGCTGGTAGAGATCCCAATTTCTGTATGACATTTGAATAATTGCATTATTTCCACCTTTATTGATGCGTGACATAATTTTTAACTTTTGACGATCATCTGGGATAATGTGACGAATTTTCCATTCCACTTTATTTATGCTTATATTTGCATCACATTGGCCGACGTAGGAGTTTTTGAAGGTACGAGCCATTATCAAAATTAACTCCTGTTTAACATTGAAAATGCCTTTTGTGTAATCTTCGGCGAAACCCATTAAATATTTTAATGGTAATTTCCCCGAAAACACTTTACTTGTGGCATCCCAAATTGCTTGGTTTGTTTCGGTTAAGCCCCAACCGACTAGTAAAAGGCTCTTTGCTTGTTGAGAGCCAAAAGAAACCATGGTTTTTAATGTTGTAGTAATACCGGGTTTTCGTACGACAGCAACTGATTCACCACCCATTTCGTAGCGGATTTCATCGAATAGAAAGGCGAGAGCGTTATTGGATAGGTAACATATTTTACTGGCTTCTGTAGGTTTGAACGTTCCTTCAATATAAATGTAACTGTCGGATATATCCAAAATTATGTCTTGGAAATTAACAGGAATACGAATTTCGTCAGAGTTTTCAAATGCTGGCGACCCATACGGTTTATAGGTATGCTCTTGTAAGCTAATAATAGAGTTATCCAGGATGGGTTCGTTGAATACTTCAATTTTCTCACTGGTCATCATCATTATTTAGCCTTTTCTTATCTTCAATCCGATGGATTTTAAAAATTTAAATCCCTCACAGAGAGTCTTTGGTTGATGTGATTATGTCCTTTCGATTGAAGGTTCAGAGCACGAATGGTCCGTGCTTGAGTAGACTTTTTATTTTTATGCTTTTGCTGTTGCATTGAAGACAACAAATGCAATTGCCGATTGAAACGAAATCCCATATTTATGCAATTTTCTTCAGCTCAAGTTTGACGATAATTTTCTCTCCTCTAAAGTCGATAAGGTCACCGTTGTCATCCAAGATGCTTAGGGTAATGTTATCTATGAACTGGCGGCCGTTGGGTGTAAGCGGCATATAAATAATATTTTGTGGTTCTTTCGTTATTTTATAGCCGGGCTCAACGTCAATATCAAATTCATATAAAATATGGCATTCCTTTGAGTTTAAATGGGCACCAGCTGTTATGTTACAATCGATGTACAATATTTTTCATTGGCAATTGAAAAGTTTATAGTTTGTAAAAAGTCATTATCTAATTTTGTTAATAGCATGCTCATAAATTCCTGCACGTCCTGTTGTCTACGCTCTTTAAAAATATCAGCAACTTTATTTCTAATAGATATGGTGTAAGATAATTCCTGTAACATAATACGTTTAATTTCAACATTAATTTGTGTATTTGCCTTATTTACGGAAAGTCTAAATTCTGGTAAAGACAATAGACATTGTAAAGAAGAATTACAGTAACAGGAAATGCCATCCGGATTTTGCAATCCGTTATGAACATAAGACTCACCTTGATCGCTATTTGCTATGTCTTCGTCCAAATCTGATGAACTGGAAGAAATAGACATTAATACGTCATCACACGACGTATCAAGATATCGTGGAAGACACATAATGGGATTAGGTTCGTCACTACTAACATCACAGTCCATATCCGTGGGAATGTCATTTTCATACAAGTTTACAGAAATCGCTCGGTGAAAACTGTAAACGGTGTCAAACAGCTCACTTTTAATTTTCATGCTGTTGGAAAAGCACCAATCTATATTAGTCGATGCATTAGTGGTTGAGGAGGTAAGCTTTAGTTTAGATTCAAAACCCTTCGACTTCAATGCTAAAATTAATTGATTATTTTCTAAAAGTGACATGTCACAATTAAAATCACCTAAAACTAAACATTCGCCGTTGATATCATTTAAAATGTTATTTAATATATTTGCGGCTTGTTTAATTTGAAATTTAGGGGGAATATAAACTACTATTACAGTCATTTGAGCCACTTGAAAAACGACTGCCTGAAAAGTATGGAAATTTATTACCTCTTTTACTTCCTTTAGCAATTTTACCTGCACACTGGCTTTGTTGTAACACAAAATGCCAAATGGTTTATGTAAATTGGGATCGCATATATTGCTAAAACATTGGTACCCTTGGATTTCGACATTGTCTCGACTGCTAACCCATGTTTCTACAAATAAAAGTATATCGGACCAAATAAATAATGGATTATTTTTAACAAAATTAATGTGTTTATTGAAACTCTGGATATTTTGATATCCAATTGTAATTTTACCTGTTTCCTCAATGTGTTGTCTTAAAGGAGTTTTAAGAACTTTATTTTTTTAAGATTTGCAATTTCTGTGTTGCTTCTGTCACTGCTTGTCGGTTTTCGAGGTACAGGAAAAGTTCCAAAAATATATAAACCAGAAAGTTTTGTCGCCCTGCTACAGGCCACGTATAGTGCATTTCTAGGCATGGATTCTTGCAAATGCACTGCTACTTCAGTGTAGGTTGATCCCTGTGACTTGTGGATCGTTATCCCCTCTGCAATAAGCAATGGAAATTGTTTTCTTTCCACGGTCACATTGCTATCTTTTATAAAATCGATAGGTTTAGAAATTTTCTCAATTGGTGTCCAAGATTGAGGTAAAGAATGTAATAACATTATAGTTTGGAATTTCTTCCTGTTGTTTTTACCTACTCTATCTTCGGGAAATTCAATCCAAACGACTTTTGGAGAACCATTTTGACTTTTGTCAATTTTTCTTAAAATACCTGTGGCACCATTAACTAAACCATCTTCGACGTTCAGATTGCGTGAAACCATGTACTTGGCTCCAACCTGCAACTTAAGTTCAAGCATTAATCCAAAACTCTCAGATTTTTTTAAGGCTTTTGCCTGATTTAATAATTTTTGTTTAAGCCTATCATTACATGATCCCTTTACCATATCAACAGCTTTAGATATGGCGCTGTCGGTAGTAAAAGAATCTAATCTTGATGAATTAAAAGCATCGACCTCATTATTGCTTTTAAATAGATGAATGGTTGTCTCTGGAAGACTTTCGTCATCTTTAATTTCCCTAGATTTTAAAAGGGCTACATCCTCAGATGTCATTTCGCCCCTGGCCAAGTTATTTAAAGCTATGGCAAATTTTTTGTCGTCCCGTTGACGCATAATTTCGCTTAATTCAAAATGATTAAACTTGTTCCATAATTGCCTGCCCGTTATTTCGGCATAGGCATCATTGGAAGATGGAAGAAAAATCCATCTGTCCCCTACGGGGGTAATTGCCTTAAATCTCCAACCAAAATAATGGGAATATCGGCAAAATCTGCTTTGCTTTTAAAAATTTGTTTTAGGCGCGAATTTATACAATCAAACATTCGGGCGCCAACCATAGAAAACTCGTCAATAATTAGCAATTTCAGTTCGGCCAATTTTGAATATAAACTGTTTACTGAATCATTGCTAAGGAGAATCAGTGGACCAACATACTGATTTACTGGTAAGGATAGGACAGAATGTAAGGTCATTCCGTTAATGTTAAAGCTGGCTTTACCTGTAGGTGCCGTTAGTAAAACCTTGATGGTTTCAGGATTGTTCCCGGGTATACTGTTAAAATGTCGCAATAGTGACTGATATATTGCGTTTATTAAACGGCTCTTTCCAACGCCAGCTCCACCTGAAATAATTTCATAAAAAGGTGAGTTTTTACTTATCTTACCCAATACGTATGTTAGGTACTCGTATTACTTTTCATTTAGTGTGGTAATAAGCTGACTGTACTCGTCATCGTTAATTTGAAAAGGTGTAGGAAAACCCCTTTTCTCAGTCGTATCTTTTGTTTTTGTTATATCACCGCCCAATATGTCTGGGGCGGCTGGATCGTCTAAACCATAGGGCATATATTCAGGATCCATCTCGTTTTCAAGGTCTTCGTCGACCAAGATATTGTCAAGATTTTCTTGAGCAGTTTTGTATGCTTCGTCGAGCACTGTCATATCGAGGAGGTCGAACTTTTTTCTATTTTCCTTAATTTGGTCATATTTTGCCAAATAAAGCTGTTCGTGATGTACATTTAGTAATTCTTTTTGTTCGTCCCTCCAAGATATGTACAACATAAGTTGTTGCCTGTAAAAATTAACAGGATCCTGCTGAAAACCGTAGTTATGGAAAGTTAAAACTTTAGGTTTTTGACGTTTCGTTAATATCCCACTTTGATCTAGACATTCTAGGAAACCTTTGTCTTTGTGGGCTTTCTCGTCGTATTTTATAAAATTATAGTAAGCTGCAAAATCAGCCAAACATAAGTGCTCTAATACTACAGGCCGTGCTTTATAATGGTCCAATAAATTTTTTACGTAAATGTCCGTATCATCAGCTTCCAGTAATTGCAAAACTGGATTAGTTTTTAAAATTTTTGATCGATTTTCTGGTGGAAAAGTATTAATATATACTTCTTGATTGCTGGTTTCGGACATGTGTAATTGTAGAACGCTAAAGGCCGCTTCTTGGGCCGATACTTCACTTGCGTTCATAAATACATTGCCAAGCTTAAGCAACTGCTCTTTAATATCAGTATTACCCAACTTTATTTGGTTCATTGACTCTTTCATTAATTTAGATACGCCTCTGTGAGCCTTATTAATATAATTAATTATGTACGTACAACATGCGTACGGGTCTAAAATAAATTGAATGTCCATGTTAGACTTCATCATGCTCAGTATCTCCTCATTAAAAGGGTTTACGAAACAATCTTTTACAGATCTTTTAGGCAAACCATGGGTTTGGTGATATTTTTCTTATCACTTCAACATATTGATCTTTGGTGAGGGAGAGGCTATTTAAAAAGTCGGGCATTGAAATTTCAACATCTCGGTTATTATTGAGATATTTTTTAATGTCTTTAAATTTGTCACAGCTTATTTCGTCACTTTTATTTTTTTTTAGTGGTGTCAGTATAGTAACTTTGTCCATAGGCAAAAATGGAACTCCGTATCTACAGGAGATAATTTCTTTAAAAGATCGTTTACAGCTTTTACTGTGATGATGTGTCTGGTAAGGTATTAATAGTGCTGTTTTCTCCAGGCTACTGTCACACGTTATATATTTGCCTATGAAGACTTCACATTGCGACACTGTGTCTGCATTTTCAAAATTACAAATGGGGGCATTTTTTAACCATAGTAAACCATGTACATGTGGCGATCCCCTATGCTGAAACTCAATTCTATAATAAAAATATTCAATAGGATGTTCTTTGAAAGGACCATCCCTGAGTTTCATGTGGGAAAATAACAGTTTAAACCTGTTGTCAAAATATCTTGCGCAGGTTATAGGATCCGTGCGAATTAATCTGGTTTTTTCCTGGTGAGGAAGATGCAAAGCTTCTTCCTCTGAAATTGTTTTTTGTCCACAACTTTAGTTAGAATAACTAATAGTTCGGGCCACATAGTTTCGGCAGCAGAAACTGTAAAAAATAATGTTGGTATATTAAACTGTCTTATCATAGACATAAGTTTTCGTTTCTGTTTTTGCCAATATACTGGTGCGGAAGAAAATGACTGCAAAAAGTTAAATCCTCCATCGTGTTGCACCAGTCCTGCAAGTAATTCAGTGGACCGAACTTGTTGTGCAGTGTAAGGTATGCTAGAGTTACGCTTCTGTCTAATAGCGACACTGACTTTGCTCATTACGTGAAATAGAATCGTTTTCTTATATGTATATAACAAAAAGTCAGTCCGGGCAAATCGCCGATCTTTATGGGAAGCCTGCAGTTTAGCTATGTAGCTATAGGAAGCCTTTACTCTAAATGTCTTTTTATTTCCGCAAAATATTGTGGGAAAGCTAAGTTCTTCTGAA
Source organism: Listronotus bonariensis (assembly GCA_014170235.1). Classification (NCBI taxonomy): domain Eukaryota; kingdom Metazoa; phylum Arthropoda; class Insecta; order Coleoptera; family Curculionidae; genus Listronotus; species Listronotus bonariensis. Next base: position 82,355 of record JACEGR010003135.1, on the reverse strand, counting down.
TATGGGTCGTTCATTAAATGAATTGGCTTCCTGTTTTCACCAGGAGCCAATGCAATATTTTCTATTATCTCATTGTCCAATAAAGTTTGCTCTCCGCCAGGATTAATGTCATCAAACAAATCTTCTTGTTCAAATTCTTTGATAATTTCATCTAATTTCCTGTTCCAAATCATCGGATACATCACTGAGCACGTCACAGTTTTTATCTTGCTTGTTATGAGCTTGAACGCTCTGTAGCCACTGATCTGAAACTGAAATATTTAGTTCTTTATATAGAGGCTGATTAACCAAGTATTGAGCAGCTTTAATCACAATTCCTGGTCTTATTGTCTCACAAATATAGTCCTGTTGGTAACCAATTTTTCTTTTTAACTTTAATTGAATAGTACCCGTATCATCCATACTTCTAGGTAAAGCATTTACCGTAGTGTCAACAGATATCGGGACGTTTACGACTTGACCTAAAACAAAAATAATTATTTTAGAAAGTGTATTTTTACATTGTGTTCCAGGATAGATGTTACAAGAAGGCAAATGGACAAAAAATTACCAAAAGTAAAGTACTTTTATATTTAAAAATGTATAAGTAAATGTTGTAGAGAATTGTATTTTGTGTTAACGGTTTATGTTAAAGAATTAAGATTTTTTTACATTTTTTGTCTATTTTTAAACACTTTTTTACTTCTGATAATTTATTTTCAATTTATCATTAAAGTGTCTTTTTTGATTCTAGTTTTAAACAATAAGACCTGTTTTTTCCAAAATTTTGTTTAAAAATTCAAAATTTTAGGGCCATTTGTCCTCTTGTAACACTCAAGCTAGGACAAACTGTACATTATATAGGGTGTTTCAGAACTATGGGATCAAATTTCAAGTTGTAATTCCTTATATTATTTTATGTAAAACAAATCCTATAAACATATGTCCGGAGTTGCTTCCTTACTGAGATGCAGAGCGTTAAAATTAAAGAAAAAATGTTTTTTTATATTTTTAATATGTTTAGATCGACTTGGATACAATTTGGTTCATTTATTTAAAGTAATAAGGCGCTTATATAGCCCTAGACAAATTGTTATTATTGGATCCAGTAGTATCTTAGTGGGCACCGCAAACTATATTATTGGGAAAAAAGTACGCCACTGACTTTTATTGACGTTTTTATATTTTTTATAACTAAGCAATTAATAATACAACTTTTAATTTTCGTTTTTTTATCTAGCTTAGTTTTCGAGAAAAAAATAAAGCCACTTTAAGTCTTTTTAAAAAATAGCCCTAAACAGCATAAAATAAAATCTAAAACTAACAAATAAAGAATTTCGTCTTAGTAAATAGGGATAATGATAATTTTCGATAAAATACATGACTGCTAATATATTTTAAGGCAAATAATTGTTGTATTTAAATTTTTGCTTTTTATATCATGTTTTCTATGGGTACTTTTTAGAAAAAATTAAAGTGACTTTTATATTTTTCTCGAAAACGAAGGTAGATACAAAAAAATAGAAGAGATTAGGAAGTTGTATTATTAATTGCTCAATTAGAAAAAACATATGGACTGGACTCGATAATAACAATCTGGTTAGAGCTAAATAAGCACCTCATTACTTTAAATAAATACACCTTGAAGTTTGATCTAATAGTTCTGAAACACCCTGTATATTTTTTGGGTATAAAATTAAAAATATAAGTAGATTTAAAAATCAATCCAGAGACTTAAGATTCTGCATGACAAAATAATGGTTTGGTTTTTTAAAATAGTCTAAAAATTATATTTTATATTAAACTGAAAGTTTAAGTAAACTTTGATACATACCTACCTGGTAGTGGTAATCAAATTTAATGGAAAACTAAATTTGCAAAGCTGAATTAAAAAAATATATTTATGGTTTTAGACGGTAAGATTTTTGAAATTTAATAAGGGTCACCTTGTTTAAAGGCCTTGCATCAGTTTTATAAAAGATGTGCCAAAAATATAGTAGCTATTAAAAATAAAAAAATATGTAAGTAAACAATTTTTATTGTGACTAAAGAGCCCTCTGGCGGCATACATTTATTGTAAATTATTACTAAAATATTGAAGCACAAACCACTTAGTTTTATGCTTCAAATATAATTCGTATTAGTTTTTGCTCAAAAAAACAATTTAAAAAATTAGCATTAAAAAATTGAACTTTTAACCCGAAAACCGATGAAATTTTAAAAAATATATTTAAAGCTGTACCATTATTTCATATTATGAAGAATCACCACCCCACGTCTCGTAAACAATTTTTAAATCACCTTGTATAATTTTATATTGGGAAATAAAATAATAAATATAATGTTTTACCTTTTATGCTACACTGACGGTCATAGCCTAGGCTCCTTATTTGCATAAAAGGTAATCTAGGACTGATCAGTCTCTCCTCTAATATGGAAAGGGATTGTGATTCAGGGGGAATGGGAAAAATAATGTCATAATTAAAATGACAGAAATTAGGTACTTTTCCCTCATAGATTGTTCTACAACAGGATGAACATACCAAGCAAAGTTCGTCATTACATTCACCAAAAACAGCTTTCCAAAAAGCTTCACCATATTTTGCTATGATGAGCTGTTTTTTAGCAAAGCGACAATTGCGCGGAAACCAAAGTCGGTGACAGCAGGTGCAAATCTAAAATATTTAAAAAAGTCTTTTAAAAACAGTATTTATATATATTAAAAAATCACTTACTTCTGTTGGACCTTCTTTAATCAAAGAATTGAATTTCTCATGGCTTGTAATTGAGATTGTTTGGATATTGTGCAATATTTTTCTAAATGTGTCTCTCGTGTGTTTTTATTCGTATCATTATTACGAGAAGTTTCTATCCGACTGTTGCTGGTTTCCTTTTTCCTTACTTGGCATTGTTTCTCAGATTCTCTCAGTAACTGTATGCGTTTTAAATTAACTTCCCTTTCTTTAGCGGTATATTCTTCATTAGATTGTCTGATTGTTCTCATACGCTTTACATTTATATCCCTTTCTCTATTTTTATATTTTTCATCAGACTTTCTTATTTCTCGTATACGGTTTTTATTCGATTCATTTTCGATTTTTTATACACATTATCTTTTCTGATGTTTTGCATACGAATTTTATTGGCTTCTCTTTGACTTTCTTTAGACTTATCCGTAGAAAGTATCTGAATGTCTTGAGAAGTGTCTTTTCTGATGTCACCACTTGCTACTAAAACAAAAATTTAAAAAAAATCTAAAATAAGATGTGTTCTTAGAAAGGTTAAAGCGTATTTAACTCACCAAAAGTGGATATCGGCTTTAAAGATGTTTCCAAATTGTTTGTAACATTTGCACCTTTTTTTCTTGTTGCACCTGCCTTAGCAATTTTTGTAGTTTTCTCTTCTGTTCTACACTTCGTTTTTTTGTTTTGGGCATATTGATTATTTAGCCTATGAAAATTAAATTGATGTATCTTTTTGATTACTTAAGCATAGTTAACACTTTTTAATGTAAGGCTGCATTTGTAAAAATTAAAAATAGTTATCTAATAAAAAAAACAGTCCTTGTAATACATTATACAGTGTGGGCGATTAGGTGAGCAATAAGTAAAACACTTTTTTATCTGCAATTTATTAGAAAATTGTATTCTTTATAAAAGTTAGTGCGTGGTGTCAAAGCGTATTAGTTGTAGTTAAATTGATTAAAAGTTTAATTATACAGGGTGTTTCACCACTTATCCGACAAACTTTAAGGGCTAATTCTTCAATAAAAAATATGAAAAAACTTCATATAAAAATTTGTCCTAAACGTCTTAGTTTTGGTTAGTTCTGGTTAGTAAATTAAAAAAAAATATTGTTTTTTTGTAATAACTTTTATTACAATTGAGATATTTTTAAAGTTTGGGGAACGCTTTTCATGCACCGAAACACATTTTTTAGCATACAAAAAAGTTATTACCAGTGTCGTGCATAAGGGGCTTGGGGTAAATATTTTTAATAAAAAATGGTACGCACTGCATTTTTCTAAAATAAAAAAAAATTTGAAATAAAGTTTGGAACAAATTTGATTTTTTGATTTTTTTATTTGATGCACAGTTTTTGCGTAAATAAATAAAAACCGTTTCTCGGCATGGTCAAATCCCTATCTAATTAAAGAATAAATATCGAAGGTAACTTTTCACTGTAGAATTTGATATTATCTATATAAAATGACCGTGCTGAGAAATGGTTTTTATTTATTTATGTGAAAACCGTGCATAAAATGAAAAAAATTAAGAGTTAACTTGTTAAAGTTAAGTTAAAAAATTACTTGTTTCAAACTTAATAAAAATTTTAAAAATTATTTTTATTTTAGAAAATTACATGGCGTACCATTAAAAAAAAAACATTTACCTTAAACCCCTCATGAACGACACTGGTAATGGCTAATTTTTTTCTTGCATGCCAAATAATGTGTTTTGGTCCGTAGAAGTATTAACAAAATATGAAAAAAACAACATTTTTTTTCTGCTTTAATCGAATATAACTTTTTCTGGCCTATAAGGCTTACTCTTATTCCTAGGCATATATTACCCTAAAAGGTTCTCTAGGTTCCCCAGAAAAAATTTATGTAAAAAAACACTCAATCTCTTTTCTAGTCCCTTATATATGTTATATATCTTAATTGGTATAAAATGTATTATAAAAATTTTCTTTTTTTTAATTTTTAACGCCCTGTAGTTCAAAAACTAAGCTGTTTAGGACAAATTTTTATAGGAAGTTTTTTCATATTTTTAAGTGTAGAATAAGCCCTTAGAGTTTGTCGGATAAGTTGTGAAACACCCTGTATACAGGGTAGATCAAAAACTAGAAAACTGCTTAAAAGTAAACTAAACAAATTAAAAAAATATATATAGCAACATGGTTAATAGAAAAGTTATTAGGAATTAAAAGTTATGTGTAAATATGAAGTCATGGTGCGAGTGCTGGCAAATCGTCCAGGGGACGAACGCCAATAAATAAAATTAAAAAAAATGAAGTCATGGTCCCTGTTTTAAATGTTATGTTTTTACTTACATGCAGTGTTTATGTTGGCGTCATATGGGAAACTTAAGTATTAATAATTTTACGAAAAAAAGTTATACCTTATAAAAAGTTCTGCATAGTCCAAATCATAAAATACAATTATCAGATTTTAAATTGTGTCATTCATCTGAGTGGTTTGGCCAAAAATGTTATTTTTGCTTAAGAGTAAAGTCATGTATTTTTGCTGATTTCTGCAAATTGTTATAAAAAAAGATGTTTAGAAATAAAAATTAATTTAAAATATGCAATTTTGTATATATAAAAAAAAGATTTTTGTTTTTTGCGAAAACTGAAAAAAAAATTAATTTGTACATTAGTGCATTGTACTTTCTTCTTATTTTATTAGCAATAAATTTTAAAAGTTTAACTGTGCAATGATATTTATCATCGGCAAAGATTTAAAAGACTCTACATATAAATTAAAAGTACTATTATTTTTAAATTATGGTAACTGGTTTTTGAAACGCCCTGTATAATGTATGAGAATACACAAATTTTTGTATCTAATAAACCAAATAAACACACTGTAAAAAATGTATTATTAAAAATCAAAAAAAAAAGTTATTTTTATATGTAAGTACTTATAGTGCCAAACATTTAAATCCTACATATTTTAGCCAGATATACATAAACATCCTGTATATAAGATACACAAAACACTATCGGATTTCATAATAATTTTTAAAAAACCTTGTGCATATAAGAAACTTTCTTTTATTTACTGGTTTTTGTTACCATAACAGAATTTTACAAAACTACATTTTGACCAGATAAACATACATAAATACTCTGTACATAACACTTTACAAAACATTAATGTCCCATTTTTTGCCTTTAAAAGACATACTTCAAAAACCTTGTACGTAACGGATTTTTTGTCAATACTGGTTTTTGCTTATTTGCCCAGGATTATTTAAAACATTCTGTATATAAAATATACAAAAAACTATAAGATTCTAAAGTAATTTTTAAAAAACCTTGTACATATAAAAACTTCCTTTTTTACTGGATTTTATTATTACCGGTATAATGTGGTTCTAGTAGGATTTTGGAATACTTGGTATAATATATGAAAAAAACTAAATTTTTAAAACATTTTAGATGCACAGTATAAAATATAGCGTGTTACAAAAGTGTGACTGTATAAAGTTATGTTGTTTTAAATGGATCACCCTGTATTTTATATTTTTGTTTATTTTCTCTTTACATTCTAACACTTTTTGTTATAGGTTATATGGGGTTAAATCTTTAAATTTAGAAAATATTGTAGTTTCTTTTGAAAGAATAGAATATTCAAGACATTACTTTTATTACTACCATTTTCCCATTTTCAATTTTTTTTTAAAGTTGTCTGGGCAGGCAATAATCTTTTAAAACATATTTGTACATTTTATTCATAAAATAAATTTTTATTGCACAGAGTGTCGAGAAAACAGTGATACACTAAGAAAAAATAAAACCTACGAAACTTTCCTATTTTAAATAAAACATCCTGTATATTTTTTATTATTGGTTTATGGCTTTTAATACCTATACATTTTTTAAGGTTGCCCTATACCTAAGTCAAGTAGTTTTTGCAATATTTTTAATTTTCTTTTTTTACCAGAAAATATTAGTTTTAAATGGGACACCCTGTATTTTCTTTGATTATTGCTTGGGCTTTTAAGTTTTTATACAATTCCTTAGAGTTTTCCTATACCAAAGTCAAGTTGTTTTTGCAATATTTTTAATTTTTGCGGTCAAGGTCAAGCAGAACAAAGGAAATGGCGCGCATGCGCAATAACGGTCAAGGTCAAGCAGAACAAAGAAAATGACGCGCATGCGCAGTAACGGTCAAAGTCAAGTGAAGGGGGGCACAGCGTCCGTAATTCTTGACTACTCCTATATCTTCGGAAGGAAGAATTTTCAGCTTACATATTATAAACTTGTATTAAAATTATGCTAGAAGTCGTTTCTTAAATTTGACAGAATACTTTTTTAATCCCTTAAATGTTTTACCAAAAAGTGATAAATTAATAATAAGCAATTTATTTCCTATAACATACAACACTTCTTGCGAAATAGACTATGACCGATATGTTTTACAAATGAGAGATACTAAGGCGTTTTAACTTATTTTATACTTATATTTAATTAGCATATCCTTTAAAAACTAAATTGTAAAACGAAAAAAAATACACCTTGGGTCCTTTTTTATTTTCCAGACATCATTTCCAATGAAGATTCATGCGGTCCACGTCGTTTTTCAACCATGGATATTTGAGACTATTTATAAAATGTTTCAACCTTTTTTAACTGGTACTATGAAAAATAGAATATTCTTTCATGGAGATGATATGGAAAGTCTTCATAGGCATATAGACCCTATACATTTACCAAAAAGTAAGTAGGTACATTATAACCTAGTATTGATTAAGGTAACTTTCAGTAGGTCTTTTAGTAGCGTAACTTGAGGAGTTTACTTTAATATTTCAAGAATGTTTCGCCAATGTTTTTCTTTTCGGAAAAAATTATTTTTAAATTTAGTTAGAAATAAGTGTTTTTTAGGTTTTACAATGCATCATTTTAAGAAATAAAAATTGCAATAATAATTAATGCATTTAGAAATAAAAGTAACGAAAACTAGAAATATAAAGTTTTTTGGCTTTATAATAATAAGTTTTATAGATATCTTACCTTATACTAAATAATATGGTGCTTAATAAATAGCATCAACTAAACGACAACGTAAAGCCGCATCCAGATTTGACCACGACCTGCCACCGTACCACGTCGCGAACATATCTGGACTTCGGACCGAACGCCATCGCGAACCTAATACTGGTACGTTTATATTGAAAGCGATTTGCTTAGAGGCTAGAGGTTAGAAACTTGCATAGCGGGCGCGCGACCCGAATGAACTTGGTCGCGCGCCCCCTATGCAAGTCTCTAACCTTTAGCCGCTAAGCAAATCGCTTTCAACATATTTGTACCCTAACCTCTAGCTGCTAAGCAAATCGCATCCAGTATAAACGTACACTAAGTGTTGCAGCTCGAGGTTTGCCTTGATCCAAAATATGTATTTTATAAATGGTTGCAGGGCGAGGTTCGATGCGGCGTACGTGGTTGCGACGTTGCGCACCAATTATGTTGATGTTTATTTACCGACAAGCTTTGAATAGGGGCAAACTTCGAGCTGCAACACTTATCAGGTCGCGGCGGCGATCAAATATGTTTGCGGCGTGGTACGTTTGCAGGTCATGGTATAAATCTGGACAGGGGCTGTCGTAGTTGCAAGATCTATGTTCGCAACGAGGTACGGTTAGGGGTTGAGGTTCAAATCTGAACGCACCTTAAGATGCGAAATCTGGAAGTTGTCAATATCGACATCGTAATCCGTTTTTAGTTAGCAAAACAACTGGACAGTGTCAATTAAAATATTATTACCCTAATCCGAAACAGGAGGGACATGTCCAAGATATAGTTGTGCATCATCTCAGAGTCGTTTCTGCGGGGTGCAGCAGGGACATTTGCACTGGGCGGCATTTTGCCAAATGAAGGGCGGTTTTTAATTTTTTTGCTCTTCAAAAATATTTATGAACGAAAAAAGTGAAAATCAATGTGGAATACTTTAATAAAGGTTTTAGTTATGTATTGTGAAAGTGGAAATTTTATTTGCTTCTCAAAAATTTTTAGCGGCAAATATATATATTTTTTTGCACCAGGGAGGCCGCAATTTCCTTTTCTATACGGGGTGACAGAAGACCCAGGAACGGAACTGCATCAGCTTATTCTGATTGGTTGTAAAACTAAAATGTTTATTGTTTATCCACTTACCATCTTGGATGGGTTATTATCATATGTTATATCACAAGACCTATAAATTTAATCGATTAAACCATTTAACACATTATAGGCATGGTTTTGTTTGAAAAATAGGGTAAAGGGAGGTTAAATGGACCAGGACGATGGATGGTCTATCGGTAATAATTTGCAAGACATGACACCAACGCAATGTTTAACCGTCGTATCTTTTGCGTTTTAATCAGTTTACCTTGAAAAACTCGTGAGCACGTAGTTACACTTATTTTCCAAGAAGATTTTTAAGAAAAATTAATTTTGTGCTATTGAAAATTAAATTTAAAATATATATTAAACACATTACGGTAAGTTTTAATATATCTTTTTGGTATTGAAAGTGGAAGTACATACATTACATCTGAGGACTTAAAATATGTAAATATTTCCTTACTGTCTAGTTGTTACCAAGTGATCCGTCTATTTTTCCTTTTAAGGATAGATGGACCAACATGGGAGAGGAAAGTTGGACCGATCTCTTTTTCTTTTAGTGCAATGCCTAATAAGTACATACGTAAAAGACATGTTGCTGAACGGACTTACTGGACGTCTCAAGCATTAAAGAATACTGTGAAAAATCCGATGCAGACTTTAGCAAGACCTGAACCAAGTACCTCTGGTTTACAAAACCACTCCTAATAAAAAAACCTCTGGAAGAAGTTACCCCTGTACCCAGCAGTAAAAATAATTCCTGAAAAAATATCAGGGGTTAAAACCTTACCAAAAATGAGTAAAGAAAAACAAAAGGCACAGTGGAAGAAAAGAGCCGGCCCAAATTTGCCAGTGAAAAAAATGTTTTAAAAAAGAATCATAGAGGGGAATTTTTATCTTCTTTAAAAGAATCTGGTAATGTCTCAGTAAATGACCATTCTAGTGAGGATGGACATTTTAGTGATTTAGAAAATGCGTGCGTTGGCTGCAGTGACGATTATTATTTGACGAAAAAAAACACGAGTGGTTACAATACCTTTAATGCAAGCGCTGGTTGTACGAGTAGTGCACAATTTTTCTAAACCTTTGCCAGAACTGTGAAATCGTAGCTTCTAAGAAAAAAAAGTAGCTAAGACCATCTTTCCTACCTACTATGGTCTTTCTCACCTCTATATGGTAGGATGTAGAATAGGTGGACCTATGACAAGTTTGTACTTAGTTGTTTTATTTTAAAAAACTAATAAAAATAAGATCGGGAAGCAGTCAAAAGTTTTTTTTAAATTAATACACACGCTTATTCTGCGATACTGGCATTTTTAAAAAGAAAGGATGAAACGATTAAAATGGAAATTTCGTTACCTTTTAAGACGGTATTTTTAAGCCTAATATCAATTTCCAATATTATTGGCAAAATACAAACTTTTAAAAAACGGTTTTTTGGTTATTTTTCCCTTGTGTATACGTTTTTTTAAGGTTTTATTATTTTAATTTTTACAAGGGCAATGCAGTGTTTAAAGAAGAGCATTTATTTTCCTTTACCTACTTATACATAGTTCCTTTACCTACTTATACACAGGTAATTTATATGATTTTGTTTGGTGCATGACCAATTAACCATTAACTTAAGGTCAGAAGGTATAATACAGATTTTAATATAGAACGAAAGCTTTCACGGCCTGGGTCAACTAAGAAATCTTGGTTCTTAAGCTTGTACCGCGTCAAATTAAAATCTTTTATCGACGTTTCGCATTCGATTCACAAGGCATCTTCGTAGATCTTATTGATTTTAATTTGACGCGGTCCAAACCCAAGAACCAAGATTGTTTAATACAGATTTTATTTAAAACAATTTTATTAGTTTATCGATTTTATGTAGTGCTTAAGTAACTAAAAAAAAATCTATATATTTTTCAAGAAGGTTTTAAATTTGTAAAAAAGAATTATTTGAATGTGAAATTTTTATACATTGTGTCCTCGTAAGTTGACGTCATATGGCAATCTTTTTAATAATAATTTTACGAAAAAGTTATTTTTATAAAAAGTTCTGCTTAGTCCAGAACCTAAAATGCAACCATCAGATATCAAATTGTGTAATTCATCTACCAAGTTTGGCCAAAAATTTAATTTTTGTTTAAGGGTAAAGAACCTGTATTATTGCTAATATCGAAAATTGTTATAAAGAAAAGATGTTTAAAATTAAAAATTGCTCTTAAATATCCAATTTTCTTTAATAACAAAAAAATTATTTTTGATCTTTTTTCGGTGATAATCGAATTAAATTAATTTTGGACATTGTAAATTATTCTAGTTTTGAAAACAAAAAAGTTAAAAAGTTGAAAAGTGTGCTATCAAATTTATAATTATAAAAACGTATTGCACTAATGTACAAACCTAAATTTTTCCAAAATCGCAAAAATAATGCATATTTAGAAGTAATTCTAAACATCTTTTCCTTTTAATAATTTTTGATATTAGCGATAATACAGGTACTTTACTCTTAAGCAAAAATTGCATTTCTTGCAAAACCTCGTAGATGACTGACACAATTTGAAATCTAAAGGTTTCATTTTAAGTTTTGGGCCATACAGAACTTTTTATAGGGAATACCTTTTTTTCGTAAAATTAATAATAAAAAAGTTTCCATATGACGCCAACTTACGTAGACACACTGTATATGTTTAAATCCTTGATTTTCTTAGAGTAATTACTTTCTTTGGTATATATTTTTTTATCAAAGTGGTTGCTAAGGATGACTAATCGTGTTCGCTTTGTTGTTGTTTTACTGGCCTAGGTATATACGATGAGGACGCTGGGATGGCCCAGTCCACCCCTAAAAAACTGGCTGGTCAGCCCTTAAAAATTGGTGGGTCACCCCTTATAAGGTGGAAGCTAATAAAGAAATAGTTAGAAGTGGCGGGACACAAAAGAACATTACAAAAGGTTTTAGGTGATGACCTTTTTTCTTTTTAGTCCTCATCATTGCGGGACATATTGTGGAGTGAGAAATTCAAGGTTTTTAAACGGTGAGGTGAGGGTTTTTTGGTCCCCAAAAATTTTCAAAGGTCAAAATAATTTGGCCATCCGTCAAAATTTTCGGCGCCACCTAAAGCTAAAAGCTGGCGTCGCCATGCCTTTAAATTAAGCTGAATATGTATATCGATATAAATACCGTTCTCTGTTTGTGTTTTTTTTATTTTTTTTAAATATTTTTAGATACGGGGGAAGACATCCGGACTATGATTACGCTCCATGGGTGGAAGGATTTATAAAAAATGCTCAAATAAAGGAGGAGCTTATTTCTCTAGGATATAGTATTAATGAAAGTAATTACGACGAGTACAAAATCGACAGTGAAAAATCCAAAACATTAAGTTCTTCCAAATAAAATTTTAATACTACATTTTGGGAAAAAATATCTAATAGACCAAACTATTTTTTTAATGTTACTGTAGCTTCGAAAAGATATTTACCTTTTTATCTTCTTGATTTTTACCTTTTGAACGTAAACCACAAAACGGCAACCATTAGCTTTACGCTTCTTATGTCAAGTTTTACAATTTCAGTTTAGGTTCAGTTATACTGAACTGGTACATGAACCTGCCATTTAAAAAATATTGCCATTAAATGCCAAAAATTACAGAAATATATTTTAAATGGATAGGTTCATGTGCCAGTTAAGTTTAACTGACCTAAACTGAACTCGCAATTGTAAGTTAATAAATTAAAATATAATAAAATTTTAATAATGTGTAACATTTTTAAGAAGAGGACTTTTTCTTGTTTACAATCCTTCCTAAACTTCAGGTGTCTTGTAACAACAAAATCAAAAATTGATATTGGTAGAAATTTTTAGCTTTGTTTGGCAAGGGGTAAAGTGTAGTGTAAGGTATTGTGGTGGAGGACTAAAAAGTAGAAATAAGTTTAAAAAGTTTTGATGCCAAACGCGTTTAATTGAATTATGTCATTAATGTCAAAAATTATAAAAGGCTTTTGTAGTTTTATTTATAAGCAAATAAATTTAATTTCTACATAATATTTGGGTTTCTTGTTGTCTATCCTTGTTCGTACGAGTAGCCCAAATATTTCTTCGGCAAGAATTAGCGTTTTAATAAAATGTATGTATTTGTATACGAACTCGAAATAGTGTAGTTGAGTTAAAACTAGTTTTAACGAGGAGTATATGACATACACCTTCTCCTGAATTACCCTGATGATGCCACACGGTTTATTGACAGAAAAAGTTAAATCTAGTTATAACATTTTGTTATGCCAAAACAAGCTGTTATGTAACGTAGTGTGATGTAGTTGGATTATTTTTTAAATTATATTTTTTAAGATATTAATAATGTTTCTTATGGAACACCCTGTATATTTTTAAATCATTAAATTATGTCAGAGGAGAGGTTTTAAAAATATATATAGTACCTAACAGTTATTTCATCTTTTTAGACCCCAAATCAATATTTTTTATTTCAAAATTAAATTTCGCATAGTGGTTGTTATGCCTTTTTGGCCAAAGAATAAAGTTTTTACTTTGTAGCTCAGTTAATATTTGAAATAGAAAAAAAGTAAATAAGAAACTTGTAGATATTTATCTTCTTAATAGTACGAGATCCCACTGCAAAATTACTATGTTCACTTGTTTTTTAAATAAAATATCATCTACATTATAGCAATGTATGTATGTATGTGAAGAAATCTAAAATTTATAGCTGCCTTTGAAAAAAATGACCGCAAGTACTGCGCAGCCAGGTATAAACAGGTAATATTTTGGTGCATGTATTACATTCATAACGTACAATCATGTTTGTTATATCAAATTAAAGATATATATTTTTAGTATGATGGTATACGACTGCCTACTAAAAAATTGTCGCAAATTAGGGTTGTCAGCTCTTAAAAACACGATGTATCCGAGATAAAGTGAGAGTTGGCGCGCAATCCCACTTCTTAGACGAATAAGTTATTTTTCATACAAATTTTAGCTTATAAAAAAATATTTTTGTATTTAAAATAACTACTAAACAATCCCTTTTACTTCTAAATTATTTAAATTCGTAAAGTCAAAAAACTTGATAGATATTTAATAACTTTTTTATAGGTTTATATAGTAGTGCAAGGACTACTTGTTGTTTCAAATACAACAGCCGACCAGTTTAAAACTTTAAATTTTACGTAATTTTCTGACTTTAACATATTTAAATAATATGTTTTTATTACATTAAGTCGTCGTTTTTCCGTCACAGAAAAAAAGAGTGTATTATACACGGGAAAAGTTTTAAATTTTAACTCTCGTTTTATTGTCTCCCTTCGGTTCGCGGCGGGAGACAATACAACCTTGAGTTGACATCTAGAACTGTTTTCCCTTTTATAATAAATACCTATTAGAATACCATTTAAAATAACATAATAATGATACAGGGAAAACAAAATTTTATTAAACTTCAATTGGAGTTATCAACAATTAATTAAAGGGTTTTTTACCGCTCAATGTTTGACAACAGCGCATGACCAAGACAAGAATGATACAGCCGCGGAATTCTCTGTCAGTAGCAGAGACAACAATGCGACGAGTAACTGGTCCTAACAATTTGTCCATTGTATTTATCTCTTTCTGGTTTAACGCAAGTTCCAATAAATATGTCTTTGTCTTTCATCATGGCAGTTGTTTAAAATTTCTGCATGTACACTTTAATGTCCTTTTTTGGCTCACATCTAATTAAGAGAAAGAAAATATACCATGAATCGAATATTTTTAACTTGACAACGTTGCCGCAGGCAGTCACGCCGAAATGTTATTCGATATTTGTGTTTGATATTTTTCAATGGCCGAATTGTTTGGACAGTTTGTTTACATTTTCTGTGATTTATTGTGTGTCGTAGATTTTACCTTTAATTGGACTTTGAATATTGACTTTTATTAGTGATCACAGTGTATATATTAAATTTGTGCTTTTCAACAGATAATTTAAGGTAATATTGACATGGTTATCTGTAAGAAAAAATCTTTATAAAAACCAAATAAATGCCATTTTTTATTATGTGTGTGTAATTATTGAACTAAACCCCAATATTTTATATTAAACAAAAACAAGTACCTACCTAACATTAAGGGCAAAAATAGCACAGCTATATAATTTGAATTTGGCGGGCAAACGATAAAGTCGACTCACGCGCCATCTGCGTTTACCTTCCTTGAAGACAGACAAGGAAGGCCCAGCAGCTATCTCTCTCTCGGATAATTTATTTACATTTAGTTGCTCGTCTCATTCTTGTCTCTGTCAGTAGTGACATTTTACTATGGAATGCAAGACGATTGAACAATGTGTAGAAATCGTTAAAGTTATTATCTAAATTAGTTTTAGGTTCGCCAAACGTTCCGTATACTGCGTTTAATTTTTGGTATTTCCACCTAGGTCCTGCGATTTAACTTCGCTGGATTTCTTCTTGTAAGGCTATATCATATCTCAAGTATATGCACACAAACCACAAACGATTGCCGCCCTAAAGACCAACGTATCTCGCACCATTTAGTGTATTCCTTTTACCTTGTAGAACCGTTCTGGATCGTTCTCTGAACTGTCAATAGTGTCAAGAACGGTTCTACAACATGAAAAAATGTCAAAAAATTGTAAAAGGAACACTTATGGTGTCGTTCTGGGTGGTTCTGGAGCGTAAAAGGAATACAGCAATTGGTGAGATTGGGCAAATTGGGCAAATTGGGCAAATTTGTGTCAGAATGTCATCAAAAATTAGATCTCTAGATTCGAATGATAAGCAAAACCGCGGCGGTCATTTAGCTGATATAATTTTTAAAACATAATGTCATCAAATATGCTTTAAAATAAAAATACAACCATTGAAATATAATTTTTATCATTTGTTTTATTTTCATTCAAAGATAGAGCGCTAAAAATGGAAAACCCTTTATTTAAGATATTTATAACAAAATGACCCTGAAAAATATTATAATTTCCTTTTTAAAAACCTGCCTTTTGGGCCGTTTCTGGCAGGAGTGCAGCAGGGACATTTGTACGGGGCGACAAAAATTAGAGGGCGGCGTTTCGGCGTTTGGGCAAATGAAGAGTGGTTTTTTGTTGAGAAGAGTGGAATTTAAAAGGGGACCTTATTTTGCCCTTCAAACATTTTTAGCGGCCAATATTTTTCACCAGGGGGGTCGGCAATTTGTCTCTGGACGGGGTGACAGAAGACCCAGGAACGAAACTGCAAGCTTCCTTGAAATTCCTACAAAACACAATAAGGGTTCGTTGTGTAGGAATTAATTACTTTACTAATAAACAGATACGGACTGTCCACGGATGGGGTTTACAAGGGGACAAATGGACCAAAAATTTTATTTTTCGAAAAAAGTCATTCTTACGAAAAAAATTAGCTTTAAAAAAAATATGATTTACGAAAAGAAAACGTTGATTTTGTATATACAGGGTTAACAAAAACTTGGGAGACGTGATTTTTCTTCAAGAGTAAACTACCTTTATTTTTGATTTTTACGCAAAATGTCATAAAAAATATTTAGAATAAAGTTTGTATTCAATAAAAATAATAAATCAACATTTTATGGAGCTTTATAATTTGGCGAAAACGCCTTATTCATATTCTTTTACAGCTGAAAAATTGTGTTGTGTAGGAATTAGCGGAAAGCAGGGGTTTAAAAAGCAAATCACGAGAGTTTTTGCAGGTCATTTTTTAAATTAAAATTATTAATTTTTAATAACTTCAAAATTAGTTTCATAAAGCTTTTTACCTCTGTATCATTCAGGTTTAATCAAACAGGCACCTGTAATAGCTATTTACGTTACTAGACCGGAAAATGGTATTTTACGGGTCGACGAAAAACATTTACAGGGCGAGCCGTAGGCGAGTCCTGTAGTTTTGAGGAGACCCGTAAAAATTATTTCCGGTCGAGTATCGTACATAATTTTTTTTTAATTGACCGGAAAAAAAACTGTGTAAATTTTTAGTGTTATATTTAAACGACAATAAGGCAAGGCTGCTTCAATTATTTCATCTGGATTTTCCATGTCTGACTCTATTTTGGCAAAATGATGTTTTCTTTACTTTACAATATCTTAAACTGTCAAATAGTAACAATTGAACTCTGACAATTTTTGTCATGGCTAACAGGATTTTTTGATATCAGGGACCGGAAAGTAAATGAGAGACCGGAAAGTAAACTAGGGACCGGAAAGTAAATTAGTCCTGTAAAATAGCATTTTCCGCTTAAAAATTGAGTGGAAAATTCAATTTTCCGGTCAATGAAAAAAAATATATTTTTTTAATTGACCGGAAAAAAACTGTGTAAATTTTTAGTGTTATATTTAAACGACAATAAGGACGCTGCTTCAATTATTTCATCTGGATTTTCCATGTCTGACTCCATTTTGGCAAAATGATGCTTTCTTTACTTTACAATATCTTGAACTGTCAAATAGTAACAATTGAACTCTGACAATTTTTGTCATGGCTAACAGGATTTTTTGATATCAGTCAATCAATCAGGTCAATAAAAAAAAATTGTTGTCACTGACATGAGGAAAAGTGTCAATAAATCAGTGACAGTCAGTACTTAAAAGACAAACTTATAACAAATGGTTTGCTGGTGGCTAAAAAACCGAAAATTTGGTAATTTTACAATAACATTTATTTGAATAATTGAAGATTCGCGTATTAAAATTTTTTTAAACTTGGCACGATGGCTTGTCAGATTGACCTCTTCAAAAGTTATCTTACATTTGTTTTTGTAAAATGTACAGGGAAGCCAATAGTTAATCCTCTTAAAATTTACATGGGATTTTCTATGTTCCACTCGGAGACACATTACTCGGCATATAAAGTAACTTTTCTTCTTTTCCTGCTTATGCTTTTAAGGGATTCCGTATGCAATATTAATATTTTTTAAATTTATTATTTAATTACATTGAACTACTCTACCGCCTAAATGGAAAAAAAGGGAAGAATTTTTTAAAATTTATTTTAATTTTAGAAAAACGTCCCCCTAGTGACTGCTTCTAGCGAAAGTTTGGTAAAATAAAAAACGAAATTACCATAAAAGTAGGTACTAAACTTAATCAGGCTATTTTTTAATTACGAGCTAATTGACATTTTAAACTACTTATTATGATTATAGCTTGCAATTTTTTTTGTCGCAAAATAAATCTTGAAACTTTCCACCTTGGTGACTTTGACCCATTTTTACAGTGTGGTCCATTAAATGTGCCACAAATGGGAAACTTTTTATTTGCAATTTCTCAAAAAATTTTATTAAATCATAAAAGTTAGAGCCTGGTTTTAAACTATTTACGCAGTAGTTAATTTTATTAAAAGTTTATTGGTATACAGGGTAAGTCAAAAAGATTAAAAACTGCGTAAGAGTAAAATACCCTTATTTTAAAAAATATACAAAAATGTTGAAAAGAAAAAGTTATTTAGGAACAAAATGTATCTCAATTTCCAAGTTAATTTTAAGTTATCTCTTTTACACTAGAAAATTGTTAATTGAAAAGAAATTTAAAACAAACATTTAACAAGGTAACTTAGAAACTTTTTTAGAGGATTATTATTAATAGTATATTTGACCTAATAAAAGACATATTTTTAAAATTCTTTCAGGGCTCTGTTAAATATCCTTGCAACAAAGTTAGCGGTTACATAAAAAAATATAATTTTAGTTCAATTTTACAAATTTGCTTCGATTTAAATAAATTTGTTAAAAGCTCAGTTGGTTGGAACTACTAAAAAGACATACAGGATGTTCTTTAAACACATGCTGATATTTAAGGGGTGATTCTTGGACTCATTTAAAGCAAAAAACATGGACATATGCCCTAAACGTCCTAACTTTTGAGATACAGAGTGTTACAAGTTAAAAAAAAACTATTTTTTAAATATCCTAACTAAGCTTTAACCAATTTTGTTTTAATTTGGCAATATTACTTATGGCATTAAGGGAGTAATTTATCACTAACTTAATTACATTTAATAAGTTCAGTGGCGTCTCGAGCGGCAACTAAAGGAATATTTCTAACAAAAAAAGGGTACGACATTGACTGTGTAAACGTAAAATTTTTGTGGGTTCTTTAGATTAGGCAAATAAAGTACAGCTTATATGTCTCCCAATTTATTTGTTCCACTCCGGATTAAAAATCTCAGCAACAAAAATGACGTCACTTGGACAACATAATTTTTAAGTCATAAAAATTTTCATAATTTGCAGTTTAAAATATCATCAATAAGACATGTGTAAGTTTTTTAATGTTTGTATTATTGGATATTGAAACTGCACCTGTATATGTGAGAATGATATCCGCTTTTCCTAGGATAAAAGATTATTTTTAAAAGGTCAGAAATGGCAGCAAAGTTTACAAAATATATTAATAAACCATCTGTTTGGAGAATAGGGGAAAATTAAAATATACAGGGTGTTTTCTAACAAAGGTACGAAACTTCAATGTGTGATGCCTTATATAATTTTATGACAAAAAGTTCCTAGAAACATATCTTCGGAGTTGCTTCCTTACTGAGATAAAGGCCGTTAAAATTTAGGAAAAAAACAGTTTTTTTAATGGTTTTAATATGCTTGGGCCAATTTTGATAAAGTTTGGTACATTAATTTAAAGTAATAAGGCGTTTATTTAGCCCTAACCAGATTGTTGTTATTGTACTGTACTTTTTTACAATAATATCAGTTGCGGTGCACACTGAGACGCCATTGGACCCAATAATAACAATCTGGTTAGGGTTAAATAAGCGTCTTATTTCTTTAAATAAATGTACCAAATTTTATCTAAATCGGCCTAAGCATGTTAAAAATATTTAGAAAAAACTGATTTTTCTTATATTTTAACGCCCTGTATCTCAGTAAGGAAGAAACTCCGGACATATATTTACAGGAACTTTTTTCTTAAAATAACATAAGAAATCACACCTTGAAGTTTCGTACCGTTGTTAGAAAACACCCTGTATATGCAGGGCCAATCCTAGACCATCGGCCGCCCACATACAAATTAAAATTGGCAAGAAAATATGACTTAAGTCTACTATCCCGTTTATTTACTACAGTATTTTTTCTACATTGATCAATAATAATTTGGGCGCCCCTTAATTTTGCTGCCCACATGCGGTGCACGTTTTTACCCCCTAGGATAGGCCTTGGATATACGAATAATGTTTGAAAACTTAATAATATTTAAACAACATGCTTAAAAAAGCCTGGCTAAGAAATATATGTTATAAAATTAAAGCTGTACATTTAATTAAACAAATTTTATTGTAAATAAAATCTTTATGTACTAATAATTACAATAAAATATAAACGAAAAATTCAAGATTCACTGTAGGATAATAAGGCCTAGAAATTTAATATACTTAAAAAATTAAAATAGACGTGGTATATTTGGTTATTTTTATAAACAATAATAGGAATCGCTTGTTTACACTTAAATTTTTAAAAATAACAACAAATTTCTCCTTCTAATGACTTTTTAACTTTAGTTTATTAGACCTTGCGTAACCTTGTGAAGTGATCATCAACGTTATATTAATAAGCTTTTTTGCTCTGGCTGGGTTCATAAACATAGATTTTTTCTTAATATTTTTAAATATCTTGTCGGTAATGGCTTTTACCAGTTTTTAGCAGCAATGCAAGCCTGTTACTTTTCATACAACGCTGTTAGTTAAAGGTATGATTAATGATATTCTTGCACAATTTATAGACCAAGCGTTGTACAATCCGTGGTAAAATCCTACTTCAGCAAACTTTATAATTTTGTTTAAAAAACTGGTTTTTGTCCTTATTGAGTAAGGAATCTCAAAAAGTTTTTTTAAAACTAATACTTGTATTTTTAAACCTTAAACTTCTAGCAGCTTTATATGGGTTCGGCGTTCCTTTGCCGACTTCAAGTCAGTTTTTAACCACAATTCTTATTTAGAAGACATTGTTGTGGTTTTAGTCAGTAAAAATAACAATATTGTAATTGGCACATAGTTCGAATTACTTATTTGAAATCCTAAAATTGAAAAAATAAACAAAAAATACGTTATAAAACAAAAAAATGTTAAATAAAAGAAGGGGGATAATAAGATTTATGAAATTTAGTAGGCCTTAATAACCGCCAATAAAGTCTGTAATGAAAAACTAAATAAATCATGTTTGGAGCATGATAAATTTTTAAAACATTCAATATCTTAAAACAAATAATAATGAAAAACTCTACTGCAAATTTATAAATGTAGGTAACATATTACAAAATAAATTCACAATTAGATTGAACCATTTTAATTATTAACCGGTTTTACTTAACTTGATCTGTTTATTATTTGTTATTATTTGGGTCAAATCTGTTAATTGGAAATTGACCTCCTTTCTGACGACCCATCGATCTGAAATTTGGTACACACAGTCTTGATAAAAATATAATATAAATCATTCTTCATGATTGTAAATCTAAGATGGCGGTAGATACAAAATGGCGGATTACATATTACTTCACTGCAACCGCAATACGGGTATCAAATGAAAGGGCTTAAATGGTTGAATAGAGTCCACTTCCACTATGAAAAAATTAAAATCCAATAGGGCCACCGTCACAAAATGGCGGATTACATATTTTTCCATAACTACCTCAGTATGGGTATTAAATGAAAGGGATTCATTTGTGGAATCGAGCTTACTATGAAAAAATGAAAATCTAGTATGCTCGCCGCCACAAAATGACTAATTACATATTTTTCCACAACTACCTCAATATGGGTATCAAATAATTAATGGATTGATTGTTAGAGTAGAGCTATGAAAAAAAATGAAATCCAAGATGGCCGCTGCTGCAGAATATCTAATTATATACATATTTTCCACAACTACCTTAATATAAAATCGTTTGTTAGTTCTGGTTTGTTATAGTAAGGCATTGAATGAACTCAATAGAATAAAAAGTATTAACCAACAATAAAACTAAAAACTTGAAAATAAATTGTATACAGGGTATATTACGGTAAGAAAATTTAAGAGCGGATTCCTAAGCCAATTTATGGAAAAAGTTCATATAAACATGGGTGCGAAAATGCTTTGTTTATAAGACACAGGGTGTTAAACTTTCAAAAATAAAATCGGATTCTTAATAATATCCTAAATATGCCTCATCCTATTTTATTAAAACTTGGCTGTGGTATTTGTTAATATAGAAAGTTAATTAGGCTTTATATTAATTTTAATAAGTGAGGCCAGTGGCGTCGGACGCATCTCAGCTAATATTTTTTGTGTACGGATAAAACACCTAAGAATATAACTGTTTTGTATTTAAATATTTTTACGAAATTTGTTTAGTTTTCCAGAAAAAATAAATCTGCTAAACTGCATATTTTTGACCATACAGGAAAACATAATGACATTTTTTTCTTTTAAAAATTAGGTGTTATAACTTTCTATTAGCAATTATCTAACAACAAAAAAATACTTAATTTAATGACGTTTATAACTAGTATAATAAATTGTACTAAAAAAGAGTGTTTTAGAAATTGAAGGATTTTTGCACAAACAATCAATGTCATTTTTTTATAATTTTGAGCTGTTCCCACCACCCTAAGTAAAAATTCCGTTGCCATATCCTGACCAACTATTGTAGAAAGAACTGCCATAGTTAGCCAAATAATGCGACTGGAATATCGCCTAGTTTCGCTGAAACAACCAATGTCAAGTCTTTTTTCCTATTTACAACAAAACCAAAGTTTTTAAAGCTTAGAGCTAAAACTGTAGTACAAAAATCGAATACCTGTAAATAGGGTGAAAATAAATCTTAGCTTTGTCAGCCTTGCTCAAAAAATAAAGTATATAAAAAATTTTAAGTTGCTAAAGCTGACAATGACATCGATTTGGATGAGCATGATAACAGTGACGGGTGTGAATAATATAAAATGGTTCTTTTGACAAGTTTTTAACTGTATTAGTATATTTAATAAAATGTTAAGTAAACTAAATTCTAGTACATTTTATTTACAATTTGTAGCACAAAACAACCAATGTCAAGTTTTTTTCCCAATTTACAAAAAAACAATGCTTATATAAAACCTTTAAATATATCTTTTAATGTGCAAAATACAGATATATTAACGAATATATTACAAAAACATATAGTACAGAATTAGCCAAATATGTAGGTCTGATCAAGTTTATTTAATATCCAGAAAATATTGAAAATTTGACATTTTGGCTATTTTTGCAAAAACCATTCAATTTTTAGGTTTTTTGAAAAGTTTAACCCTCTGTATCTCGAGAACAAAACATTTAAGGGTCCATGTTTATATGATTTTTTTCCAAAAAATGACTCACGAATACGCCCTTTAATTTCCTTACCGCAATTAGGACACACCCTGAATATTTTTTTATGTTAAACGGTTTTATTGTACAAAAAGCTAAAAAATAATTCGGTAAGTCCTAGCTAACAGATCGTACCAATCTTCTTATCAATCGGATTTATTAATCAGACAAATAATAAAAACGTTGGGCACTAAAATTTCTATCATATATTTACTCTGGATACGCTACGCCCAACGGTTTTATTTTTGTCTAATCAAGAACCCAGATTGATCAGAAGATTGGTGCGATCTGTTAGCTAGGACTTAACAAACTATTTTTTTGCGTTTGGTACAATAGAACCGTTAAATATATTTTTGTATATATTTTATTTATTATTTATGCCGCACTACTACCCCTTATTATACATGGCGTTCCACTAGTGACAGCGAACAAGCTAACGCCAAAGTTAACAAATATTCCTTTGTTTTGACTTTGTATTTTAGAAACGTTCCTTTTACAAAATTACATTTCAATTTGTGTCAATATGTTTATGTTAAAAAAAAACATAAATAATATAAAATAAAATAGATTTTCTTGGGAAATTACCTTATTACAATAATTAAATAATACAAAGAGACAATCGACAATGTATTTTGCTGGGAACATGACAAAGTAACACTTTTTTAAAATGAAACAATCGCATTTTATGTATGTGTTTTATTTAAAAACATTGAAGGATAATGCAATAGTGTATATTTTTGTAAGTAAAAAGTCGAGAAAAGAGTTAATTTCAATAAATCGTCTGCCCATGATTAATTAAAGTTTATGAAAGAGTAGGGAAGTTCCGGGAAGCCCCGCTTATCTAAGCAATTGTGTCTGTAACACATTTATAGCTCTATTAAAAACGGGGTTGATTGTTTAAATCTAGTAATTATATTAAGGTATGCTTTATTTTTGGATAAGTGAACTAAAAAACTACCCAGAACTTAAAAACTTTCGGTGTTTATGAGCCTATTAATGGACGCATATGCCCGATAGGTTAAATAACGCCGCTCACATAGGGTGGACAAGGCCGCCCACCAATTAAGATGTGTTTAAGTATAAAATAAAATTAATGTAAATAAATTAAATCACATAAATTGTTATCTATCCTTTTTATTATAAATCTTGGACGGTCTAAGCGGTAAAAAAATAAAAAATTTTAACACATTTTAAATAAAAATAATATAATAAATTATCTTGTTTGGTATTACTAGCAAAATTTTAAGTATCTACAAATCTACACACCTAAATGGCAAATATAAGTTTGGTGCCAAATTGGCAATTGCAATTTTCTTCAATAGCCTTACAAAACATAATAAGTATTTTTATAATGCATAACAAAATACAATTAATTAGATACATTTTATTATATTAATGATGCAAATTAATACTTATGTATCGATGTATCGTACTACCGTTTAAATTTTTACGGACGAAAAAATATATCAACCTGCATCCAAAACGTTTTTCGACGACTGAAAGATTAAATGCGGTTTCGCGGAGCGCAAATCAGTCAAGTTAGCATTTTTAAAACGAGGAGGTCAATTCGCCTGTATGTTTTTTTAGCAATAACGTTTGTATTAAGTGATGTTTGGTCTCTTAATTGATATCAGGCCGGATTAGCTCTGTCGGGGCACCTAGGCAATGCAATTCTCAAGACTTCTTTAAGTGCCTTGGTGTTGTAATCACTAATGAATTCCAGGGGTATAAATTGAAGATAAAAAAAGAAAGTCTTTAGGGAAAAAGCAATTGATTACGCACTGTCTTGTACTTAACGAAACAAATATTCAAATTTAATTTTCACTACCCGAAACTTTATAATTTTTTTTTCATTGCGCGGGGCCCCTAGCCAATGCGGGGTTCCTAAAAGCAGGGGCTGACATTTGGCTAATTAGGCTGCAGCCAAGGGCACGAGGATTGGGGGTGGCATTCTGAAATCGTGTCAGTTTAATTGTAAAAAAGGCAAATAAAGCAGAAAAAAGCAAAACAAAAGAAACAAAGATAAAAAACATTTTATAGCATACTCGTAAACTAAAAACATTTTTTTATGAGCTTAGCAAAAAAAAACGAAACGGTGACGAATGCTTCACTATCCTTAGCGAGTTTTTGCCCTGTATAGGGATCACAAAGTCACGATACGATAGGACTGGCTGTCGTTGTGGTATACCAGTTTTCAATGAAACGACGGTCACTTCTATCGTATCGTTACTTTGTGATCCCTCTGCTATCAAACAATATATCTATCTAAAAATATGTTAGAAGGGAAGCTGGTTAGAATACTCAGAATCCACAGGTCACTTGTTGTGTACTCCTTGCAAATTATTTGAAGAAACATTTATATTTGCCAAAAGTGAATTTGATAACTGGAAAAATTCCAATTTTATAACTGATTATACAAATTCTCCGGATTATCTTAAATGTTTGGAACAATATGTATGTAGAGGAAACTTTTACAACAATTGAGTACCCAAATTGTCAAACAATATAATGAAGAAATAACGTATTAACGAAGTATATAACAATTACTACAAAGATAGTCTCAGAAGTACCCGACCTGACGTACAGATGACCATTGTTGTTAAAAAAAACATTCGCCAGATTTAGCCCCCTGGGTTTATTTTTTGTTACCAAATTTAAAAATATGGCTCGGGGTTAGAAAAAATGTGCTAACAATGAGGAGGTCTGCGGTTGAAGGCTATTTTGAGGAGCTCGACGATTCCTTTTATAAACAGGGTATCGAAGCTATTAAAAATCGCTGGGAAAAATGTATTGAGCTAAAAGGGGCTATGTAAAAAAAAATACAAATGTGCTTTTACAATTTGTTTTCTGTGTTAGGTCGGGTACTTCTGGGACTATCCTCATACGTGTAATAAAAAGCAAGTTTTTAGCTTGTCGTGGGCTCTATTTTCACGTTTAAAATTTAATTATTGAATCTACACTAAACGAAAATTTTCTTTGCTGTATTGAGCTTATATTTAAATTATATTTTTTCATGGCAACGATGCCAATTGGCCGAGGCGCGTCCTCCTAATTAGCCTAGCCCGGTCAAAACCCTTGATCAGTCGCTGCCTATAGGCAGTTGCCTACTCTGCCTTATGGATAATCCGGCTCTAGTATCAGTTCGGTCATAGTTCTTGCAGTTAAATACTTCTTTTTACACTTCCAAGCAGTGCGGACGTCGTGTAGAAAATTACATAATTTTTCCTTGTGTGCCGGCTAGAGGAGCTGTACGGGCTTTTTTACCTTCGGGGTCGAGTATCGAGTATAATTCACGCTAAATTGACGGTATCTTTTTTCTGGACCTAAGCGCTCTGGACGAATATTCCTATAAGCTGATGTTTTGGTGGTGTGCACGTGTTTTTGTAACGGCTGGGAACGGTGGCGCCCTCCGCTTTAAGCGTCAGTTTTGACAGTAACCGGTTATACTAATACCAGTAGCAGCTCTTGAATACTTGAAGGGGAGAGCTGGCGAATTGGACCTGAAGGGACCAAAGCCAAGAACAAAAAATAGAATAGAATAGAATGTTTTCTTGCTGTGTATTGACATACCTCCTATACTACATATAAGGTTGGGGAACACTGGTACACTGTCAACGCCTTACCGGGAGTATTTAGAACGGTCCGATAATACGGGTCCTGTGTAAAAGTGTATTATGAATATTATGATTTCTTTAAGTATCTTTTAAAGTTTTTAATTTAAGAAGGCGTTTTAAACATGTCAGACTGATTTGTTTATTACCGTTGCCTGACGTTTTTGTGTATTTTAAAGTTATTATTCCAAAGAAAAATCAGTGTGTTTTACTTTTCAAGATACTCAAAATTGTAATAAATACCTACATTTGCAATTACATATATTATAGGCTTAGTTGTGTTATTGTTTTGATGCTTGCCTACTATTTATTCCAATATTAATTATTATAAAAATACCGGTTCCAGATCTTACTTTCCTACTTTAAACATATGCACATTTTTTTAAATAATTTTTTTTACATTATTTTTTCTAAAATACCTTTAAAGATATGTTTTATTAGTTACATATACTCGTCTTGCCAACTCGATGAGCTTAAACTGGCTGTTAGTGTGTTAAAATCAGTAATGAGATGAAGAATTCCTGCATGTAAACGTAGGATGTCACACCGCTTTATTGTTGCTTTACACCGTCTCCTTTCCAGGCGTTGGCAAAAATTCCGGATTCAATGTTTTGAAGTAGCATGACGTGTATGGTATAAGTCTATTTTAAACGGATTATAATTAATTATTTTTTGGGTAATAGAAAATGTTCTACAAACTTTGTCAATTTCACTTTAAACGAAAAAAACTACTAATGAATGATGTAGTACCCAAAACGAAGAACTATAGAGAAACATCAGTACCACTCGACACGACAAATATTGGGTGACTTTCTCAAACCACTTAATAAATTTATGATTTTGTCGCAAATTAATCTTATTTAAAATAGTGTATTGGATAATTTAAACTTAATTTATTAAATGATTAAAGCCTTTCTTAAAATGCCGCGGTAAATATTTTGGAATAAAATGCTCTTTTACAATATGCAAACGAGCCACCCTCGTTCCCTTACGAAAAGAGTTTGTGATCATAAATAGGATTTAGCAAACGTTAACCCCCTTTAGGTGTCGTAAATAACAGACGATTTATTCAATTTTTCCATGGCTTAAGATTTACCGTTTTAGTCTTACCATAACACTCTAAATTAAAATTTAAAAAATATCATTATTGGCAGCAGACGTGTCAAAAGATGATATATCATGTATCATTGATCATCGAAATAGTATAAAATATATTTACCGATGGTGCCATTTAAAATTTAAAAGAAGCTGGCATTTCCTGTTAAACCGAAGGTATTGGAAAACAAATAAGCAGATCCACCAATGCACATTTACGTCAAATATTTAGATAATAAAGATCCTTTTGCTGTCTTAAGGGGTAAAAATGTTATTTTACCACCTTTGAGAAAAAACCCGGTATTGTACAAATAAAATCACGATAAATATCGCTTCCGTTTTAAAATTCTTTCCGATTGGCAATCGGCACCACAAAAACCTCCGTCTGGAATAGGTTTTTTGCTTTAAATTATTTTTACTCCAAAACATTTTTAACAGTGTAAGGCGCTTTACTATGCCATTGATTAGCACCACAAAAACCTCTGTATGCAATAGAGTTTTTTTGCTTTAAATTTTGTTACCTACTCTAAAATATTTTTAACAGTGTAAGGCGCTTTACTATGCCATTGATCAGCACCACAAAAAACCTCCGTATGCAATAGGGTCTCTTTGCTTTAAATAATTGCTACTCTAAAATATTTTTAACGGTGTAAGGCGCTTTACTATGCCATCGACATTTTTCTCAGTGTATACGTATTACCGTTAGAAGACTGGACTTAGGGCCGTGCCTACAGGATGGTGCAAGGCACCAGGGCGCAACGCTTTCGGGTGGAAAAATGTGAAATAAAGGGAGGGTTGTATTGCAATGAAAGGCGGGCGGTAGGTGCGAAATTGCGAAATTAGGAAACAATGGTCTAAAGTTCGCTCCCTCTTCTAAAATTTGAACCGTTCAGTATATTTTAATGATATTTGGAACGCAGGCTCGACGAAAGGGGGTTGAAGGCGGTACAAATTACCGGAAAGGGGGCCCACGAGCTAGGCTATTTAATATTTGTTACAAACATTTAATTTTAGACAGAATTTTTGGGATCTGGATAAGTCTTCAGTTAATATAATAACTTTAAAATTGGACGCAACACTTTACAAATAGGAACAAAGTCTTGGACCCAAAGATAAGTTTTTAATTTATTTTTTCCTCCTAAATAAGAATCCGTGGTCAGATTTGAGCCATAAAAAATCGCGATTTTGACGACGGTTTTTCTCAGCAATTTTCTAAAGATTATTACTATTACCCCTTAAATAAAGCTAAACTGACCACGTGTTTAGAAGGCAAAAAAACAAAGAAACCCTTAATATCACATCTCTGGGTTAGATGCTTTTTTATGAAGTGGTGTTGTTTTGATAATCTTTTCTTTGCTGCTTCTTCCTTTTCCTATTTATTACTTTAAGTTTTTGGTTTAATCTTGCGTGAATGTTCATATTTTTGAATATTATTCAGAAATATTTTGTTATTAAGAATAAGTTTTTTTGTTGTATTTGTGTTTACGTCCTGAACCTAAATTCGTGGTAGTTTTGCGCCAGTCCTCAGTAAATTGCAGAAAACCGTTAATCAGTACACGTTAAATTGAGCTAAAACGCGATTCCTGCCGTTTTTAAATATTTGTTTTGGAAAAAGTTGTATATAGAAAAGTTTTTAAAACGATCCAAAGATTATCGGAAAGTGATTATTTTGTGAAATTTAATGTGTTAATTTATAAACATTACCAAAATTCAATTAACTTTCCAATAATCTTTGGATCATTTTTAAAAACTTTTCTATATACAACTTTTTCCAAAACAAATATTTAAAAACGGCAGCGAATCCCGTTTTAGCTCAATTTAACGTGTACGGCATCCTCTTAAATTCCGGGATTCCTTAGGATTTCTCGAGGCTAACACAAGTAGTAGATACCCTTATCTCTTATTATGCAGTTAAAATGTTTTATACATACAGATATGACAAAATGGTTTTTATAAAAGTTGTAGGGTTTTTAAACGTACATGCGAGAAATAGTTTGATGTACATATACCGAGGGTCCCAAAAGAAAATTATGACTAAAAAGTTAGTTTTTTAAAAATTGTAACCCCTATTTTTGTTATATGTAGAATTGGATTTAGCATAAAATTTTGCATATAGTACGTTATTTTATTTTGATACTTATGGCAATGTTGCCACGCTATTTATAATTTATTAAAACTTTCCTAAAAAACATGTTACCCAAAATTAGATAAAAACGAAAATAAATTAGTTATCCATCCCAATATTTAAAATGCTAAATCTCATTTTTTTAAATATAACACCCTACCATTTTTAGATTTTAGAATTAAAAATAAAGTAAATTTCTTTTGCGATTTCTGTACCAAAAATGTAAGGTTTTTAGATATTTAAGGTTTTTAAAAAGAACTTTATTATAAAAAGAGTACAATATTTTTAAAATTTCATATTTCCAAAAAGAACTCATTTATTAACCGGCAAAAAATTGTCCTATACCTTTATTACCGCCTTTTTTGTTACTTTAGATGTAGCAAATTTTAAATTCTTAATTTCAATGCAGTGAATTTTTTAGAGGTCAATAAATAATGCTTTATTTCTAAAAATAACCATAGCTTAAATTGCATTTTTAAAAGGGAAAAGATAAAATTTTAAGAATATTGACAAATATAATGGGTTTCCATTTAAAATACCAAAGTTCTTTATGAAAAAAATACTTGTCATGATTTTTTTTAAACTTTAAATATTTAAAACACTTTATCTACATTTTTGGTAAAGAAATTGCTAGAAGAAACTTACCTTATTTTTATTCCAAAAATATTTTAATATAAAGGATGTACCATTTTAAAAAACTGTTTGAGATTAACCATTTTAAAAATTGAGATATTGGCCATGCTTTAAGAAATACCCTGTATAAGATCTAGTGAATTTTCTTATAAAAATTATTTTGTGATTCTTAGTGTTTTAAAACACCTAGCTAAGTATAATAAAATTATTAACTAATTTATTTCCGTTTTTACCTAATTTTTGGGTAACATGTTTTTTACGAAAGTTTTAGGAAATTATAAATAGCGTGGCAGTATCGCTACAGGTGTTAAAATAAAATTACGTAATATTTGCCAAATTTTATGCTAAATTCAATTCTGTAAACAAAAATAGAGGTTACAAAAACAAACTAACTTCTTAGCTATAACTTTTTTTGGACACTCTGTATACATTAAAATATTTTTGGATCATGTACGGTTAAAAACCCTACAACTTTTATATAAAACTTTTGTCATACATATCTCGTTAACTGGGCAGTGTGAATAAAAATTCAGTAAAAGCTAAAACTTACATTTTCCTAGCAAATGCTTAATTTACAGTGAATAAAAATAAGTTATAGCTTTTACTAAAAATGCAATTAGCAAAACTAAAGTTTTTAGCATTGTCTAAAAATGATGTGAATAAAAGTAAGCAATTACTAAGAATATTAAGGAACAGCTTACATTTTTGCAAGCTTGTTAAACCCTGGCTTAAAAATTTAGTATTGTTAAACAGTTTGGCAGAAATGGCTGCATTTATAAATATAAGATATGAAAATTTTATCCCGAAAGAAAAGTCGTGCCGAAGAATATAACAGTCTGTATAGATTTAGTGAAAAAAATGCCGAGTGGATAGCTAACCATTTTTTGGAGCCAAAAGTGGAGACTAGAGGTGGTGCATTAGGTCCAAAAAAATGCAAATATTTTTACGATTTCTAAGTGATCCTGGATTTTAAATAGGGATCGGAAAAGAAGACGGAGTTCATAGAACAACAATATGTAAAACAATATCTCACGTTTTACCAAAAATAGTTGAAAAGGTAGGAATTTGGAATAAATTTCCTACAGAAAACTTGACTGATCAGGCAATCAACGAATGGGCACAGTTGTATAGATTTCCCTGTGCTTTTGGTGCAATTCATTGCACTCATGTACCAATAATAAATCCATCGCTACATGGTGACGAGTATATCAATATGAATGGCTGGTGTAGTATAAATGTGCAAGCAACTTGTGATGGAATAGAAATTTTTACATCCGTAGATGCTCCGATGTACGACAATCGTATTTTAAGAAGATCAAATATTTTCGGTATAATGAGAAGACGTCAACAGAACTATGGACTTATTTTAGGCGATGAAGGGTACGGCATAACACCATGACTATTAACACCGTATAGAAACCCCACCACACGTCAAGAAATAGCGTATAATAATTCTGTGGCTTGGTCGAAAAAGGGCCTATGTACAAATTTGCAGAAATTTAGTTAGCAGGCCTATCTTACTAAATGAATAACTGCCTTTTCAATAAAAATGGTCCTAAGTGGATAATCCCAGTAACTTTTGATTAAGGTTGGGTGATAAGGGTCCAAGTGTGAGGGCTCAAGTACAAAGTGTAAAGTGTAAAGTCCAATCTACCTTTTACGCCTTTTTAAATGGTCCCATGTAACAAATATAATGATAATTTATAAACACAGAACGGCCTAAGTGAGTAATGGGCCCAGAAAAAATAGACCTATGATACCTTATGCCTTTTTAACATTATCTTCCGATTTGGGCCTAACTGTCACTTATTTAAAGTGTACTGAAATTTCTGGGCCTATGTAAACTTTGTACGTTTTATTATTCAACAAATATACACTTTCAAAGGGCCCATGTGCGACATAAACACATAATACCTTTTAATTTTGGTCGGATTTGCCAGTTAGGCCTTTTTAAATTTAAAAGTATTTATTTTGTCTCAGCTGATGTGTCACATAGGCCTTAGCGCAATTGCCGGTAACATAACCTAAAAATTTGATTTAACTAACAGGTGGTTGAAGTAAGGTGTTTATGAATATTTTGTGGTAAATTCTTAGTTTTTGCTGTATTTTTGGTGAGTTTCTTAATACTAAATAGATGTACTAGTGAAGTAGCACATGCAAACATAAACCAAAAGCCGAAATGTCTTTGAGCAACGGAAAATCTTGTCAATCACGTATCCAGAGGATGATAGACTTAGCGCTGGAAAATAAATCGGGGCATTCGAATGAAATAAATGACAATAGTGAAAATGGTGCATTAGAAGTAGCTACCAAAACCGATAACATTCAGAAGATTGTCGTTTTGAGAAATGATGTTATTCAGGTAAGCTTTTATATTGGTAGTCGTTATACAAAGCTTGTTAAATAGCATGGCTAAACTTAATAGGGAAGAAGAGGATGACGTCATCGCTTGATGAGAGAATTTCGGTCATATTTCTTAAAGATAGGCCGCGCGGCGCTTAAAACTAAGTATAGGTATAGTTATAAACTTTATAAGTTAACTATGTTACTGAGTTTTAAGCATCGATAGTCCTGCCTTTAAGAAATATGACAGAAATTCGCTCATCAAACGATAACGTCATCGGCTTCTTCTCTATTAGGTTTAGGTTACATTTGGGAGTGAAATTTAAAAATGTATTAATTACAGAAACCTCATTGTGACTTTGTTAGCGAGCAAGTTGTCAACAATCAAGAGCATAAAGAACATCAGTCTCTTGGACAACACAAAATGGAAATTGTAAGTTACTTGATGAAAAAATGTACTTTAGCTATGTTGTATATAATTCAAGATCATCCATCGTTTGCCTCTACTCAACAATACAGACTATGGATAATTAAAATTAACCTTGCAAAAGGGTATCATTATGAGTATGAAATTAAAAAGTAATTTATTCCAGGAACCTTATTGCGCCCCTTTGAGCGAGCAAATTGTTGATAATCCAGTTCAAGAAGTACATCAATCTATTGGTCAACAAAACCTGGAAATTGTAAGTTATTTAATTTAAGGAAAAGTTTAAACTGCAGATTTATATTTTGTAGGACATAGCAGACAACAAAAGCGATCTAAGCGATCCTTATGCAACCGATTCAGATGCTTCTTATAAAACAGAAAGTAACAACGAAACCAGCGAATCAGACGGAGAAACACAAACAAGAAAGAAAAAATCAAGAAAAAGAGTGAGAAATGAGTTAAGCTGGCAAGTAAATAAACGGAAGGTTGCAAGAGCGAGTGGCCAAGAATATAAAACAAAAAAGAATAAAATTGTGCAGGCAAAAACCTTAAAACAACCATGTACATGCAGAAAAAAGTGTTTTGAAAAATTTAGTCATAAGGAAAGGTTAAAACTTTTTCAAGACTTTTATGATTTGACCTATAATGAACAAACTCAGTTTTTGTCTACTTCAGTTAGGGAATTTAAAAAGCTTCGACGCACTAAAGTTGAAGAAGACAGCAGAAGATCATTTAGTCGTACATATGTCTTAAGCAAAGAAGGATTACCTGTAGAAGTTTGTAAAGTAATGCTTATGAATACTCTAGATATAAGTTTTAAAAGAATACGATATACGATTGAGAAATGTAGGCTTTCATTAAGCGGAATATGTGCATCAGACAGAAGAGGAAAGCATGGTAACCACCCGAAAATATTAGAAGAAGATAAAACTCTTGTAATTCAGCATATCTCTAAATTTCCAGCTTACAAGAGTCACTATTCTCGATCGCATTCGGAAAAACGATACCTATCGCCCGATTTAAGCATTCAACAAATGTATAGACTTTATGTCGAATATTGTAAAGAAGTCGACAAAACACCAGTATCTGACCACTTTTACCGAAGCATTTTTGTGTCAAATTTCAACCTTTCGTTTCATCCGCCCCATAATGACACCTGCAGTAAGTGCGACAAGTTAAACATTTTAATAAAATCATCCGCTGATGACGGACAAAGAATAGATTACGAACGAGAAAAAAGAGAACATTTAGATGCAGCAGAGAGGGCGTACAATGAAAAAAGGATTGACAAAGAAAAAACTAAACAAAATGAAACTGTAGTAACGGCAATGTTCGACCTACAAAAATGTTTACCCACTCCCCACCTAAAAAGTGGAATTGCATTTTACAAGAGGCAGTTGTGGGTATTCAACCTAACAATCTACGAAGTCACAAAAGTCAACGGAAATAGATCCTTTTGTTTCATGTGGGATGAAACCACTTCAAACCGTGGAGGACAAGAAATTGCATCCTGTCTCCTTAAGTACATAAGAAACCTGCCCCCAGAGACAACCTGCCTAAATTTATTTAGTGATTGCTGCTCGGGGCAAAATAAAAACATTTATGTTGTTACTCTTCTTTCCAAGGTGTTTGAACTTTTGTCCCCAAATCACAGTTTAAAGGAAATTCATCATAAATTCCTAATCTCTGGCCATACTCACTTGGAAGCAGATTCAATTCATGCTTCCATTGAAAAAGCAAAGAAGCATACAACAATGGATATAGAAATACCCAGAGACTGGTCCACACTGGTTCGCAGCATTCAACGAAAAGGGGGAATTAAAGTCATTGACATGTCTCAGGATGATTTTTACAATATAAGCGCTCTTCATAAAGCGTATTTTGTAAGTAGAAAAAAAATGCAGACGGAGAGCAAATGTCTTTTTAAAAGCAAACTATTTCCTTTACACCAAGGAAAACCCTGGAAAATTTTTTTACAAGGAAGGCTTTTTGGCGACAGAAGAGTTCAAAGTCTGGGATATCACAAGGAAGAAAAAGGGACAGCCAGATGAAACACAACCTACTTTGGAAAAGCTACATAATTCATATCCGCTGCCTCTTCCCAAAAAAATTGGAAGACATTAAAAGTCTAACCCAATATATACATCCAAACTGTCGGCTTTTTTATGATAATTTGAGATCTCAAGAAGACACAACTGATGAAGATGAAGGAGTGTGTCCAGTTGATGTCTTAGATGACGAATA
This sequence comes from Listronotus bonariensis, assembly GCA_014170235.1. NCBI lineage: Eukaryota > Metazoa > Arthropoda > Insecta > Coleoptera > Curculionidae > Listronotus > Listronotus bonariensis. The sequence goes on along the minus strand of JACEGR010003135.1, from coordinate 46,734 downwards.
AGGCCCATTTTTTAAATTATTACCATTAAAAAGAAATTTGCTATTTTGTTTCAGTTTGAAATATGTTTTTACATTAATAAAATGTTTATGCTATAATAGATTTTTATTGACGCTAAAATAAAGAACTTTAGGGAAAACGTTTAATAACCAAAAAGGGCCTAAGTTATATTCTTTTCTACAATGGGGCTTAACTAACAATTTTTGGGGCCTATGTACATATTAAATCAAGGGTCTATGTGAGTTAGGCCTAAATTGTAGGGGCCTAACAAACAGAATATGCAAATCAAAAGGAAAGGTCCGCGAATTTTCAATACCTCTTGGATCATAGAACTTTTAACAACTTGCTGGCCAAATTTCATTTAATTCGGATAAGGCATTTTTGTGTAAGAAATATTTTTTTCGATTTACAAATCCTAGATTATCTCAAAAGTTAATTTTCGTAGATAGGCCCTTTTTCAACCAAGCCACAGAATTTACATAAAAGAGAGCGCGTTATTATAGAACGCTGTTACGGACAACTAAAACTTCGATTCCCTGTTTTGCAACATCCGATACGATTGAACATTGACAAAATTTCGTCAGTAATCGTCAGCGCTGTGGTTCTGCATAATATTGCTAAGTATTTAAATGACCAATTACCAAATGACGAAGAAGAAGTAGCCGCCGAGGATCACGATGGTGAAGAAGTTGTGGAAGATAAAGATGAACTAAATAACGACCGTCAGCGTGGTCAACAGAGACGAGAAGAAATAAATATTGTATTATATTTTTCAATTGCAGTTGTAAATATACGATTAAGTACGATACCATATAATATCAAAAGACAATATGAATATTAATACGTAATAAGTAAAATAAACAAGATACTTGAAGGAGGATTTTTCGACAACAACGTTTTCTGGCAGTTATGCCTTCTAGAAAGTTTTCAATGGGCCACACTCTATAATATTATATTTTATGGTTTTTTATTATTTTAAATTACTTTTTAATTAAATTTAAATATAAGTAGGTACCCTAATCTGAGTTAAGTTTATTAATTTATTTAAAAAACGTTAACATGTAATTTTTTTATTTATTTACTTACAACTTTCTGAACAAAAAATTATTTATTTCTTTAAATTGGTTTCCATTGGTTCTTTTGGTAACTGGAGACTTATCGGGTAAAAGCCGAACATGAGGTGTAGATGGAATAAATTCTTCAGTTTTGGACGTTAATGTCTGAGGTTGTTCCACAGTTTCTATTGCTTCTAAAATAATTTTTTGGATCAAATAGCAGCAAAACAGTAATGTTTACTATTGACAAAGAAAAACCGCTGCAAATTGAATCAACATTTTTACATCACTGTTTGAGTACCTAACCCTTCCTAAGTAGGTACTTAGAAAACGACATACATCATACTTTAAGTTTCGACCTTAATGATGGATTTTTGATGTCAAAATGTCCGAAAACCTATTTGCGTAATGCAATTAGTAGAACTAGATTCATTTACCCCAAAAACCTTAAAAAAATACATAAAACTTCATAATATAAAATGTTATCCCCTCCCATCCCCATTTTAATTAAAAGGTTCAGTGGGGTGTAAAATCAAAATATACATTACCATAAACCCCTAAAATAACATACCCGATTTTGTACAAAAAAGTTTTTTTAAATTTTATTCCCCCTTTCCCCCTCCATTTTCATTAAAATATTCAGTGGGATCTAAAATAAAAATCTTCATACCCAAAAATTCCTAAAATGGCATATTACTCGATTTTTTCCATTTTTTTTTATTCTGCCCCCTTCTTATCACCTACCTGGTATTTTTTGAAAAAACAGGGTTTTTTTTCCTTGCATTAGTGCCAAAAGTTGTTTTTCCTACGCGTTTAAAACAATTTTCCTATTTTTCCGTTGCAGTCTTGTCCGTTTTTTCTTCATATTTTGGATTTTCTTTTTTAGTTGTTTTTCAGTTAAATCCCTTCCAATTTGCAAAATATATTTTTGGTTGGTTTCTTTGTATGCTTGTTCTTTTTTATTTTAGGAACTTGCGATTTACTAAATATCAAATTAGAGCTTTCCAAAATTTCCATCAATTTCAGGTTGGACGAAATTTTTGCAGGAACTTTGTCTGTCAACAAATCACTTGTAGAATTTTCTGAATCACTACTCATTTTGAACGTAAACCCTGAGCACTCGGTAATGATACTGGTTTTAAAAAAATTCATGTGCTCGATATTTGCCTTTGTCGATTTGCACATCGGCAGTTAAAATTTGTCTATACACATCTTACGACAGGTGTGCTGCAGTTCCACAGAATTTTACGGCCAACTGATTAGTCATAAAAATATAAATATAGACCTTATCAGTGTAAAAACTTTTTTTTTTTGATAATTTACCAAATAAGAACTTTAGGTAAATACTTAAAATATCTAGCTTTTGCTAGTAAGTAAAAGCAAAAGGTTATTTACTTTAATTTCAGCAAATGCCTTTAGCAAAAGCTAAATCTACCTAGTAAAAACTAAAGCTTATACTTCGTACTAAAAGCAAAAGCTAAGTGTTTATTTACTCGGCCCATTGGACTGGACGGAGGGTCTTATGAACAATAATTTAAAGCGTCTCACAAGTTCTTTATTACCCTAGAATTTGAAATCAATACCTTCACCTACTACAAAATTTAATAATCACCTAAATTCCTAATTTGGATATAATTTCTTTAAGCTTTTTAAAGGATCTTTTAAATGGTAATATTTACAGGGTATTTAAAAAATAAACAATATTAAAAATAAAAAATATTTAAAATAGCTTTAAATAAGTACTACATTTATTGTATATAACTTTATTAGTGGCGGAAATATGGCCATCCTAATAAGGTATTCAATTACTTATTAAAGTTCCGCCATTTTATAGTAAGAAAACGCATTGACTGTATGTTTTAGTTTTAGGGTTATAAATAACTCGTCAGGGCCTATAAAATAATGGGCCATAAGTCCCCCCTTTTCATCTAATTGACATTTAAGGTTTATTCATGGTTCATATTTAGAAGGGGCGGGACGAGTTTTAAGATCCTCGCTGTATGTATGAGAATAGTTGATTTTCAATCAATTTATTTTTGGCGTCTTAATGGTACGCTTTTTAATTTGTTTGTAGTGGAGATTTTTTTAAATAAACATAGTTTGCAAACAACTTATTAATTATCTTTTTTATTTGCGTAAACTAATTTAAATTACAAATAATATATCATAATTGGAAGATATCATTAAGCAATTACTTTACCTAAGTTAGGCAACGCCAACGGTGAAATCCTCTCATAAAAATTAAAACAAAAAGTTTATATAAACATGGGTCCGCAAAATTTTTTCATATTAAGAAAATATTTCGTTATACCAAATACTACAAAACTTATTTAAGAAAAAACCGATTATCAAAGGTATCCATTAAGGGCACATTTTTTGTAAAAAGAAACTTGAAATTTGGGAATTTGTCATATTAATTTTCTTGCGACCACATGCGAAAATAGCAAATAGCACACTATTTTTATGCATATATATTACACTAGTGCTGTAAAGTAATTTGCTTTGCTTGAAATAATAATATGTATTGATGTAATTCTAAAAGATAAAAGATCGCATGCCCTATGCCAAGCAGAACAAAAAATGGCTGTCATCGCTGTCATATTGTTATTTAAACTAATTTTGAAATTATCAAGCTGCTAATTGGAAGAAACCAGAACTAACCAAAACCATGCAATATTTAGTGAATTTAATTTTTCCACAGAAAAAATTAGATGAATATTTGGTAAGATTATTTCCTGAGTTCAATAAACATTTTATTTTAATACAACCATTTTTTATTAAAACAATAAGAACAATAATTAATAAGGACAATATAACTTGCAACTCTTTAAACTTGCAGGAAATTTTTATGATGTTTTTTCCGGAAAAACTGCTGACAGCAGTTAACAGTTGTTCAGCTATTTTACCACTTAAAATTTATATTTGACATACCAATTCTTGATAGCGATTGGTCAAAATTAATAGGAAGGAAATAATCGGTATAAAAATATGGTCAAATAGTATAATACTGCCGTGACATAAAGTATATATCACCTTAGTGTTGCAAAGTTTTCATTAGTTTTCTTATTTTTTCTATAAAGACAACAATCCTAAAATTTAGTTTTTGGTAAATAATTTTTGATGTACATTACTTGTGTGAAAATCACTTTTTTGTGGTTATGTCGCACTCGTGTGAATTTAGTCGGTTTCCACACTTGTAATCAAAAACGTACTAAAATAAAAGTTACTAAAATTTCAATGTTTCCACTTGACAAAAAAAAGTAAAATATATTGTTTTTTTTTTGTTTTACAAAATCACGCGGCGTGTTTTTATAATTTCACAGCAATTATATATATTTTTTTGTTGCGTAATTTTGTAAAACAAAAAAAACAATTTATATTACTTTTTTGTTTGTCAAGTGGCAATAATAAAATATTAGTAACTTAATAGGGAAGTTACCAAAATTACGCATTGCCACTACAAAACTGCCACCGCATGTCACCCATTATGAGGTGGTCATTTTTCTTTAAACAGCCCATAAATATTAGAAGTCCATTTTATTTTAGTACGTTTGTGAATGTAAGATAATTATTAATGTGTTCTAAATAAATCTGGAATATCGCCTACATATTTAGAGGCACCCTGTATAAAGAAAAATAATTAGCTATCCTTTAAAACAACGATAAATCCTATTTTTTAATAATACGAAATGCACTATATTCCGTAAGAAAAAGTATAATAAATTTGTTTGTATGACTTCTAGGTACTATCGGCCGTTCGCACTAGAGTCTATATACACATTTTTATGTGACACGCCTGTCTATATGATGTATTATAAACACAAAACAAAAGGCAGTACGTTTATTGTTTACACCATTGTTTGTATTCATTGTTTAAAACGTAAATTGTTATACCACTTCTCGATAACGAAATCTGAGTAAGCGAGGCAATTTTAATTCTGCCAAGCACTCATTGTCAGTAAGCAACAATCCGTAATCGGAATAACGATTAAACCTTTTAATAAGTGTTTAATATAAATAATTACATACAAGTGTGAAGTTAATAAAATATTTCTTGTGTGTTTATTTTTGCACCGTCAATATCAAGTAAGTACCTACCAGTACTATTTTAGTACTGTGCTTCTCTTGCCTTATGAAACTACCGGCAAAAAATCAATATAATAGATTAAGTTTTATCGTATTTTGCTACCCTTAAATTTATAATTAATATTATTTGTCTTGCATTGTTATTTTTATTATTAAAAATAATTACCATACAAATATTTTCTTGTGGGATTAAAACGGGAAATTACCATGATGACATTTTGGGAAAATAATCATATTTTGACGTGTTTTTTAGTTTTTTTTAACTATATTTATTTTCCACCTTTTAGTTTAATTTATAGTAAAAACTTTTTTTTCGATAATTTCTCGTCATTAGTATTGAAATCTCCAACAGGGGGCGGACAGTTGGAGGAGAAGTTACATACATACATACAAGTGCAGCTAATAAAAGCGTGTTAAAAATATCCCATTTTTTAGTTTTTTTTCTAACCAAAATTAAATTTATGACGTATTGAGCATAAAATCATTACATATAAATACAATTTTGCATAATTATGCAGCAGTTTAAAACTTATCCTTGCATGATGAACCGTGAATAAAGCTTGTTAGTCCCTAAGATTCGTGATGTGTTGCATTGTCGCACATTATTGTGATTTTACTGATTGGTGATTATCGTTTAATATTATACCATCTATGTTTTACCTAATTTTTTTTACTTTTTAAAATACAATTAGGTTAGTTGATTATTTTGAAAGTTCTTAAAAGTATTTTTGTGTTTTTTTTTTAAATTATAAGATTTTTTTGTTAGGGAAAATAAATAAGAAACATTTTAAAAGAAAAATAGAAACGACTTTAATTCTATCCGTTTGAATCTAGAATCTAGTATTTATTTTTGGAATCGCTAAACTCCGGTCGTCCTTTAATGCAAATTGACGAAACACCTTCAAAACTTGCAGAAAAAACACCCCCAGAGGAGATTATTTTTGCATATTATAACTTTAAGCGTTTGATTTGTCCACAACTTGACTAAAACTGATTGGCGTGAATTGTTTAATACACCTATAGAATTTTATTTATTATTAAAACCACAATTATCATGGAATGCATAGGTTTTATTATATTTTTTTAAAAAGGTTTTTTTAAGCTAAACAAAAACAATATTGATTTAACAGGAATGCAAACGACTGATGTCATCTGTTTTAGTCTGGAATCTGGTATATATTTTTAGGGTCGCTGAACCCTCTGTGGATTTTTAATACAAATTATCAAAACAGTTTTAAATTTGAAAAAAGATGCTTACTTTGCTGATTCTAAGAAAAATAAAAAATATTTGTACAAAGTAGCTTACACAGGCAGGACAATTGGGGATGAAGAAACACAAGAAATGTGGGAAGTTCGTGTCCTCTAAAATTGGGCTAAAAAAGGATTCATAAAAGTGACAATGTGGGATTCTGTTTGCAACTATAATTGGCTAATATATACCAATAAATCATCGTTATCACTAATGAGCTAAACAGCTCTTTGATGAAGTGAATAATGGTTGAGACGCCAAGGTAGCCTGATTTGAAATACATAAAGAGTATTTACAAAGGGCTAGTCTCAAAATTACCGCATAAAAGATTAAATTACTTTGTTTTACAAAACCTGCCGGTCTATAAATATGTAAATAGGGAGCAATATGACTAACTCTTTTTGTGACATCCAGCATAATTGTATTTTCGAAATATTAAATATTTACTTTTATCAAAAATGATAACGTCTTATAAATTTATTATTGCTTTTAAAAGTATGCGCACCCTGTATATATTTACAACTCCAAAATTATTAGAATTTAATACAACCTTGTTTTTAAACTTAACATTATCAATGTCTTATTTAACGCTTGCGGCCTGCCAATGCCAAAAGCATTGGCATTAGCTGCTATCAGTTTGATAAAGTTAGTGAAAGCTTGACCGTTAGAGTATCATTAAAAATTTAAAATTTTCTAGTATGTAAATAAAAAAATTTAACCATCCGCCAAAAATTTTTAACGTAAAGACTTGACAACATCGCTTAATTAATTGCGGTCTGCATTCGCTCCTCGTTGTGGGGTCACCATAAAGAGCAGAAAAACCATATGGGCTAGCACATGTTTGTTGTTTTTGGTCGTAGAAAATTTTCAAAAATATTTATTTTAACAAATTCACTTACTACCAAATGTTTTGTTCAGATAAGGGCCCCACAGGAGTAAATTGCTTAGAGCATCACAGAATCTTAATCTGACACTGCTCAAGGAATCGTATACCGGGTGACACAGGATGTTGTTACCCCACCCCCCACCCCATTTTTTAGTTTTTAGAGAAGACTAATAATATCTTTTTAGTATTATTATAGCATAAATTTATATTTTTTGTTGTTATCATAACCACAAAATCACTTCCAGTTTAACCGGAAACACCATAGACTTTCCTATTTTAAATACAAGTGCCTACTGTTTTTCTATATTGGAATTATTTCAAAAATTCCCTCTTAAATGATATATTTATACAGGGAGTTTCTTTTCAAAACGGTGGCATACTAAAAAAAAAACATGTACTGCCATTATTTCTGCTTTGAAAATATTTTTTTGTTAAAATAAAAAAATTACTTATTTTACGTTTACAAGTGGTGATATATTCCATTTTCTTTAATAAGTCACTTACATTTCGTAATTTTTGTTTTTATTGTAAGTAATAAGATGAAATTTAAAATTTTTCAAACAAAATAAATGAAAACAGCCCTATTATCTTTAAATTTTTAAATTCTACACTGAAATATTTTTTCTACTAATGACATATTACAACATATTGTTTATTTTTAATATTGCGGCCATATATTATTTATAAATTCCATCTGAATAACAGAATTCATTCATTCTTAGATAACAACATCCTGTGTCACCGGTATACAGGGTATCCAGTAACTTTACCGATCGACTTAAGGGTTAATTCTACAATAAAAATTAGGAGAAAAAACTTCATATAAACATATGTTCTTAATGGTAGGGGAGCCCAAGAGGGGATTTCTGAAGTTACTATAGCGTGTCAGAAAAATATACCAGAGGATACCTTGCACCCGATTAAATACCTCCAACAAATATGAGTCTCGTATACAGGGGCGATCATAAAAAACAAAAATATATCCATCAGAAATTGTCGTGCGAGTCAGATTAACATAGGGTAAGTTATTTACATGCTAAAAAGTGTATATTCCATTAATCTGACAATTTGAGAGTGACGTAAAGAAAGCGGAGGGCTATAAAGTTGTAAAAAAACGTCATTTGGCATACTTTAGCGTGTTTTTTTTATTTTATAGAAAATAAATCAAGGATAACAAAAAATATATAATTCAGTACGATTTGAACGATTTCTACAAGCCGAAATAACAAAAATATTTTTTGACATACTTAAAAGTCTATAGCCGCTTAACGCCCCGATAAAAAGGTATACATAATAAACCAATTTTTTATTCTTATCATCTAAGCTTTGCAACCCAATAGGTCTCTATGACGCCCGAGTAACTGCAAATTCAGCATCTTGGGCGCCCCTACTATAACGTATTGGTTTTTGAACTACGAAGTATTAAAAATTTTAAAAATATATTGTTTTTTTTATAATATGTTTTATATCAATTCAGATATTTAAAACAAAAATAGAACATGCATTCAAAGACATTTTTTAGTGTACAAGAAAAAATAATAATTTTTACCAGGGTCATTCATGAGAGGTTTCAGGTAAATATTTTTAAGAAAAAAAGTGGTACGCTAAATGTTAATGTTATATACAGGGTTCGCAAAAACTTAAAAAACATGATTTTCCTTTAAAAGTTAACTATCTATTCTTTTTTTATCAAAATGATATTAAGAAAATTTATTTAATAATGTTTGTAATCAATAAAAATAGTAAAACAAAATTTTATTGAACATAATTTGGCGAAAACGCCTTGATGACATCGTTTACAGCTAAAAAGTATTTTTTGCAAATGAACAGAATTGCATATTTGGAAGTAATTTTTAATTCTTAACATCTTTTCTTTATAAAAATTTGCGATATTAGCAAAAATACAGGTACTTTACTTTTAAGCAAAAATTAAATTTTTGGCCAAACCTCGTACATGACTAACACAATTTGATATCGGATGATTGCATTTTAGGTTTTGGACCATGCAGAACTTTTTTCGTAAAATTAATAATAAAAAAGTTTCTTGTATGCCGCCAACTTACGTAGACTGTATATAATAAATAACTTATTTAAAAAACTGATACAATATAAGATTTATATGAAGGATAAAGATTTCCATAAAAATCTCGTTTTCTGCCATCTTGTTATCAGTGCCGATTTAAGAATACCTGATGCCCTAAGCAATCCAGTTCGAAAGTTTTTGAGGACCACTAAAAAGGACATCACTTTTTTAACACACAAACCAATTACATTTTGCGTTTACACGTCGTGTAGTTTTTTTATAATCTTTCTGCTGAGTGCCCCCACAGTGTGATGTCCTAAGCAATAGCTTAATCGTATTTTTTATTGTCAACAATTCAAAAGACGTTTTAAATCGTATTTAAAAATGACGTCATTATAAAAGTGCTCAAAAAAATCGATGCTTTTAAACCCATGTATCAGCTGATAATTTTTAACCTCACTTTTTCCTGTTGCTTAACGCAGTTCGCGCTTGATTGTTTCTTCATTTATTCTAAGAATAATATTTTTTCATATTTGTAACATCCAAAAGTACAACAGCCTCTAGTTTACTAAATATCTGTCTCTTTTAGGCAGTCTCACTTCTTTGCAGCGTTCTCCCACCTGTTTTCAAATACGGTTGAACACGCGATGTTGATGACGTCATCATTTACAGAAAAAATGTAATGATTTTAAACCATTGACAATCGTTGACAATAAAAAATACGGCTTTAATTTGCTTATAGCAGGGCTTCCCAAACTATGCGTCGCGAAGCCCTGGGGTTTCGCAGTGTCCTTCCAAGTCGCGTGTTGATGGGATGAAGTGAAGTAAACGTAGTTTAGACGAAAAGTCGATAGTAATGAAGTATTTTAAGATATTATATTTGTCGGAGATAAAAGGTAAAAACAAAATTAATAAGATTTTCTTTTTTAATTTTGGCTCTTCAACTTTTTTATGCAAAGAATACAGCGGGAGGGGCGCAAAGTAAGGTAGACCTGAAACTTTTTACTTTTTTTAAATAAGGAATTTTCATTATTTGCAGTAAGGGCGTCGTAAGAAAATTGCAAGTGTCACAGTACGAATAAGTTTGGGAACCCCTGGCTTATAGGTTACTACAAAACTGCTTCTTATTATCTATAAATACGAAATGATCCATAAAAAATTTGATAAAATAATTTAACCTTTTTCTTATAGAACATTGCTTCATATAAATGAGCAATGAAATTTCCTGATACCTTGTCAATAATTGTTCCAATAGGTTATGAAAATTGTGGTTTTAAGCAGTAATTAAAATTTCCCCTTATAAATTATCAATATTGTTTTAAGAAAATGACAGGTACAAAAAAACAATTATTCTAAACTAAATTTTTACAGTTCAGTTTAGACTTTGATGATTTAAGTTTTAAAATTTTAATGAGTCATAAAATTTAAAAAGTAATAATGAAATCAATAGGTCACCAAAAGTAACGTACCTGGTAAATAATAAATTATGTAACCTCGGTTCTAGTTGTTATTTAGTTACATTAGAGGTTTTTTAATAAAATGTCTAGGGCATATTAAAAGGGTCAAAAAGGCGCAAATTAAACTAGTTTTTTATTTTTAGTATAATTTATAGTTTAGTATAGTTTATCTATTTTTTACAACATTAAAAAAATTATATTAATATTAAAAATCCAACAACATGATGACAAATAATAGTTAAGGATCCGAATTAAAAACCACCCTAGCCATCTGTTTACCAGTTGCCCAAAAAATTATGGTCAAGGATATAATTAACAAAAAAAATGTTTTAAAACTCTTGTGTCACTCTTTATAATATGAATTTCTATTTTTTTATTCTTTATAACAGTACAAATAAATTACTAATCTTTTAAACTTTTCAATTTTTAAATTTGGATTTTTTAAGTACATTTGAGTTATTTAATATACAGAGATTATTAACTAGCATTAGTATTTATTAAAAAAAAAATAAGGGTTGCCATTATACAAGGTATATCAAAAAATGTTGAAGTTATTTTTTTTTAATAAATACAGTGCGTCAGGAGCCTAACTTTTAAATTGTTTAAAAAAATTATGACAATTTGAGGATAAATTGTAGGCAAGAAATAACAGATATAAATGTCAAACTAAGAGTTAATAGCTATTTGGAAAAAAATAGGTAAGTGGGTCTTGTGGCACAATATTTTAACCTCCTGGCAGTAATCGCTCTATCTAAAATATAAAGTAAATACCTTTACTTACTACAAAATGGCGGTACTTTAAAAATTACCTAAATACCTGATTTGGATGGCCATAGTTCCGAAACTAATAAAGTTAGATATACTTAATGTGTTATTCTTAAAGCAGTTTTTAACATCTTTTTGATGGTAATATATTATACAGGGTGAGTCATTAAAAAAATTAATATTTTTTGTCCTATATTATCATCAGTATCACCTGCAAAGTCATACTCGTGGAAAATAACATTCCGTGCTCGTCCCATATTTTTTTAGTAATTGAAGCACTTGTATTCGGTTTAAGTATCGGATATTAGAATATCTTTATTTACAATATTTTTAATTATTTTACTTTCAGTATGTGTGTGTTATTCAAAAATATGTGTAATCTCAAAATTCCACGACCTTACGCCATATATGTTATCAGAATGTTACAAGCATCGAATATGTAAATATTATTAGGTTTAGTTCACTAAGTAAGGTTATTTTAAAAATATACCCTTCTTACCAAAAATCTAAAGTATAAGACGCATATCTTACGATTGTTTACCGTAATTTAAAGGAAAGAAATACTTTTTTGTTTTAAAAAAATGGTATTTATTAATATTTCATAAACCTAAAATATCTTTAAAACAATTAATTATATATTAATTATTATGTGTTATATATTAATATATATTATAGATATGTTTCGAGGTAAACGTTAGACACAGAGTACTAACGCTTAAGACGAAGAAGTTTCTCCTGACTTTTAAATTGTAAGTTGCTTTAAATTATAAATACATTACAGACCTAAAGTTTTAAAAGCAATTTGGAGAAAAGGTTACTTTTTGACTTCGTTTCAACGATGAGACAGCGATGGAAGAATAAACAAATATTATCTCGCTTTTCCTTTCCACGCATAAGCGAAAATTGCCTATGATAATTTCAAATTGGCACGACGTGCACCGAGTGTTATTGGGTTTATACTTGCTGTGACGCTTCTGTCACAATGGTATACGCACATGCACTACAATCACACAGGTTCTATAAAACCAAAAAGGGCACCACGATGTTACTCTTTTGCTATCCACCTCTCGGTATAAAACCTACTATAGTAGGTAAAGTAAAGTAAATACGTAAGGCGTTTTTTCCCACTTTTTAACCCCCCTTCCTCCTGGTGAGATTTAGTGTGATTTGCTTCATCTCCCCCTCGCCAACCCCGATCTCACGCTTTAGCGTGGATAATATTTTAGGTAAATTTAATGGCATTACTTCGTAGAACGAAAAAAGTAGTAATAATAATGTGTATTTTTTTTAAATATCTCTTTAAATATACTTAGAAAAAAATAAAATGTGGTCCGCAAAAATTTGTTTTTCTGGATAATTCCGAAACGGCTGTAATTTTTAAAATTTTTAAAACGTAATATTGTTAACCATAAAAATTTATAACTTTCCCCAAATTTAACCAACCCTTTATTGTTACCGTTCTCGAGATCCTAATAATGGCCCTCAAATTTGTAACAGCCTGTATATACTTTAAAAAAAAATTACCTTATTATGTAAAAACAGTAAATAAAATACTACACCAATTCAATTATATTAGGTCACCAGGAATAAAATATAATAAAATTATGTGTTATAAGGCATTTGGATTTGAATAAAAACACCTTGCATACAATTAAATCTGAAAATGCAACAACAAAGTTATTTTTATTTTTGACGAAGATACAAGATCAAGGTTAATAATGTTTTTAGGTAGACATTTGTTTTTGTTCTTTTTCTGAAAGCAAAAAAATATACATTATAATTAATAACACTTTTTTGTAATTTCTTTAAAATCATAGCAATAGAACTAAATGTTATAGTACCTGGGCTAGTAATGAAATTTACCTTATGATAATAACTCTTTTTAAACCTTTTAGAGGGCTTTCTTTTGACGTGTCTACCACGAATAGTTATACCGCCATATATGGAAGCGGCGCTTTAACTCAGCCTGTCAATGTCAAATGTTTCGGGTGTCGGACTGGACGAACGCGTCGCCTTTTTGTGCGACAAGTTTAGCACAATATTTTACATGCAATTTTTAAACATTGTGCCGAAAATCCTAAGTGTCACAGTCACGAAACTATAAGGCCAATTGACATGTGTTGGGTATCGGATTGGGAGAGTTTCGTAACTGTAACACGATTTTTGACACAATATTTAAAAATTGCATGTAAAACATTGGGGTAAACTTTTCCGACAAAAATAGTGACGCATTTTCCTTTCCTTTGTCTCGTTCATTTCAGTAATTTTTTAATTTTAGTTTTATAATGAATTTCCTTATATTGTATTATAGTGAACTAGCTATGAGTTGATATGAGACCCAAATAACCGTTGTTCTGAATGAAGTTCAAATACTCGACAACAGATGGCGCCACTATATCTTTAAAAATACGCCCTTTAGGGTAAAACCGGAACTTTCTTGTTCGAGGAGGGATAAAGGGCTATCACACTATATAAGTCCCTTTATCGTATCGGGACTCCTTTTCAAGTTTTATCGGCACGCACATTTTATCAACTTAGTTTTATTATATACTAGCTATGATTCCCGGCTTTGCTCGGGAGTTGATATGAGATTACTTAGTAGTTGAAATAAAAAAATAAACTATGACGTAAAAAGTAAAAAAGGGATTATAAACATCTCATTATTTAAAATACTTGTTTATAAACAACATTTATCATTTTATTGTCGGGGTATATAATTTTTTTGAATTTCCTACTCTTGAGCAACCTACATATAGCTGACCGTGAGAGAAGCAAGATTCCTAGCGCTGTGTTAATTGTAAAACTAAAGTCTTATTTAATTGGAAACTGCAATCTTTTAAATTGATAATGAATAATTAAAATTATGTCGCTATAACTTCAAAATAAAAGTTAACTACTGCTGTATAAATACACGAAATTTAATAACTTTATTATAGTAACAAATGTAATTTAGGACTGTATTAAAATTGGAATTTGAAATTTTGCGCCATTATTACACATGCTGCAATTGCTCGCCGCGCCTTTCGAAACGCAACCCAAATAACCGTTGTTCTGAATGAAGTTCTAATATTCGAATACAGGTGGCGCCACTATACTTAATTTCCAAGTTGAAGGGTTGGAAAAGCCCTTAAAACTTTAAAAATATGCCCTTTAGGTTAAAACGGGAACTTTCTTGTTCAAGGGGGATAAAGGGCTATCACACTATATAAGTCCCTTTATCGTATCGGGACTCCTTTTTAAGTTTTATCGGCACGCACATTTTATCAACTTAGTTTTATTATATATAATGATAATGATAATGATAAGTTAATTTATCTTTAAGAGGCCCCATCAACCAGGGGGCTACTCACGAAGGAAAAAATTTAAAGGATAAAAATTTGCCCTGTACCTCACTTTTAAAGCCCGGAAGATTTGGTAAAAATTAATAAATTGTTTATAAAACATTTAATTGGTTCAAATAAATGTTGCGATTTATAAGTAGCAAAAATGCTTAATTAGTTAATTTTTAAAAATTGTCAGGATCTCCCAAATTTAAAGCGACTAGCTATGTTGTTTACGTGAGAACCAAAAAAAATTATCACATTGTTAAATGGGTTACCTTCATTTTATTTGTTCATGTTTATTTACAGGCTCCTATTTCTTATTTTAAGAGGGGATTTAAATAATTTAGGCCCTTTCTTTTACCATTGCCACTATTTAAGCTCTATGCTCCCGTTGACAGTCCCCAAAAAATTGTATGGTACCCCAATTCAAAATTAATTTGTACGAGATATCTGCATTACCCTACACTTGTTTTTCAAATCTGACTTACAAACAGCCCAAAAACTAAATACAATAAATACTAAAATGTGCTATTATTATCTTGGTTAATGAAAGATAGGAAATCGGTAAAGTAAGTAAAAATAGAGTTGGTGCTATACTTACTTAGTATAGGTATATCGAGAACATGTCCTAAATAAAAATCTTAAAATGTTGGTTACTTGTTTCATATTTTTTTATTTTTCGGGGGTTTTCCTTTATTTTTTGGCGCGTACTAAAATAACTTCCATCAGTTAAAAGATTGCGCATGCCTTACGCGACCCAAAACAAAAAAACAGATATCATCGCTGTCATATTGTTATTTAAAATAAATTTGGAATTATCAGGCTGTTAATTGGATTACAATGATAAACCCATGCAATATGTTTTGAGGAAAGACCTTCTTAAATTTTAGACTGATAAAAGTTATACAGAGCTACTAGATAGATGATTTTTAATGTAAAAATATTGTCAAACAGTATAATGTTCCACAATGAGGAATAGTATATTACATTACAAGTGTGGAAAATGACTAATTTCACACGAGTGGGAATATTGTAGCACGAGGCGTTAGCCGAGTGCGACAAACCCACGAGTGTAAGAAAGTCATTTTCACACGAGTACTGTACACTATTTTTCCTACGACCACAAATTATTCACCAAAAAATAAATAAATTAAAGTTTGTCTGTTCAGAAAAAATAAAAAACAATTGAGAACTTTGCAACACTAGGGTGATATTTACTTTGCAACACTAGTGTGATATATACTTTTCCTCACTGCTATATTATACTGTTTTGACAATATTTTTTCATCGAAAATCACCTACCTAGAAGCATTATATAACTTTTATCATTTTAGAATTTAAAAAGGCCCTCACTTAATAAAAATTGTATGGTTTTGTTAGGTAATAACGCTAATAGTTTAATACGGTTTTCTGCTATTAGTAGTGTTTTTAAAAATTATCGATTCTTACATATTTTAGACATTCTTCTAAATAAAACGTAAGTGGTGCATATCCAAAATATTCCGTTTTTTAAAAAATATCAGTAAATAAACTTACGGGACCGGGGAGTGAAAAGGGGTGCTGGGTGGGGTAAAACTGGTAAAACGAGTTAATGAAACTGAACATCACATATAAAATTAAGTAAAAATAACAGTTTTTCCTCATATTTTTAAGAAAAAATATAAAAAATATGAAAATTGTAAATGCATAACCTAAAGTCCTAAAAGTAAGAAAAAAACGACTACCAAACGTCAGTTACCATGCAAAATATGGAAAGCATTTGGCAACGTCGGAAGGGTCTGATTCTATTTATGAATGGATAAAAGAAAGTGGATTCATAAAGTGTGTATTAGCCTTAGGTTTAATTAGGGATTAAAAAAAGATTTAACTAGTTGTTCGAGTACACGAAGAAAGAGAGGAAGGAATTTGATCTATAGGCTTTTTTCTCTGGCGCTTAAGGTCGAACGGTCAAGCGGCAAGGCTGCCTCTATAAAGTACGTGCTCAAAGGTAGAAGGGAGATTTTTAATTTGATCTACTTACCTGACAACACTGTGCCAGTCAGTGAAAGTTGTTTTTTGTGGTTATGTCTATTTTTGTTTATGTTTTTATTTTTTCGTAAATTTTAATAAATATAAAATGAGATGATTTTCGCTAATTTGGGTTCTACCGTTTAAGGTAAATAAAAAGTTTTTTTACTGTCACTACAATAAATATGTCACTTGCAAAACCAATAGCAGTTTTTAGAATGACATCATAATATGATGTCATTCATATAGTGTTGTAAAGTACTTTGCAACACTAGTGCTGTAAAGTACTTTGCAACACTAGTGTGATATAACGCATTTTCTATGCATGAAATCAGTGTGCTATTTGCTATTTTCACAAGTGGTCGTAGGAAAAAGTATATATCACCCTAGTGTTGCAGAATTTTTAATTTATTTCTTATTTTTACCGTAAAGGTAAACAAACTTAAAATTTAGTTTTTGGTGGATAATTTGTGGTCGTATGAAAAATAGTGTACATTACTTGTGTAATAATGACTTTCCAATACTCGTGAGTTTGGCGAACTCTTCTGACGCCTCGTGCAACAATATTCCCCCTCGTGTCAAATTATTCAGTTTTCACTCTTGTAATATAATATACTAAAGTAATCACTGCATAAAGCAGTTTGTTTGTGGCTGTGAAATTTATTGACTGTAGAACTCTTTTATTTCACCCCTTATTCCAAATATTCGATTATTTATGTTTTGCGCCAATAAACCGCCTCCTACATTACTTAAGACACCCACATAGGTTAACGAAAAAACGAAAAAGAGCTAATTTTAGGCACTCCAGGTCATTTAAGGAAAATGGATCAGACACGTCAATTTTTGATTTTAGGGGAAACATTTTTCTTGTCACTTTCACCTCCTAAACTGCAACCCTCTAGCAAAAGTGAGACTCAAACCCACAATCTTAAATAGGAGGTCAAGTAATACATTATTTTAAAGGTCTCTTAACCATGATTACAACTGCCAAGTTTGTAGTTTCTGCTCTTATTTCCGTTGATTTGACAGCTTGTCAAAAATGTGGTTTTTAGTTTTTTAATGTAATATTAAATTACCTGTAGGTACACGCTACTTTAAACTAAGGAAATATGATAAGGGATTTAACAATATTCCCACTCGTGTCAAATTATTCAGTTTTCACTCTTGTAATATAATATACTAAAGTAATCACTGCATAAAGCAGTTTGTTTGTGGCTTTGGAATTTATTGACTATAGAACTCACCCCTCTTTCCAAATATCCGATTATTTATGTTTTGCGCCAATAAACTGCCTCCTACATTGCTTAAGACACCCACATAGGTTAATATTTGTAATTGTGTTTTGGCTGGCAAGTGTTCCAAGATAAAATAAATCATAACATGATTATTTACTTTTTGCTTATTACGATGATATAAATGGGACATTTATAGAATTATTTAAATAGTATTGTAAAAAATACGTAATCGATATATTGAATATTAAAGGAGTGATCATCGGAAAACAAGTTAAAATGTTAAATTGATAATCAATGCTGTGCAATTATTAAATATAAATTATTCCGTTGCAAATATTACAATAAATCAAGTTTTACTAAATATGCATATGTTTAATTATATTTGAACCAAATTTCAGCCTAAAGAAATAATCTAAAAATTGCACTTATAAGTGTGGTTTGTATGTCAAATTACGAAAGGTTTATTTTATATTCAGATTAAGACCTTGACAAATTGCAATTTAATAACATTGAAATACAATCTGCAGCATTGCACTCGGTTAGTCATTATTAGACATTCTATATTTTCTTGGAAACAAGGATACACACATGCACCATGAACAAATTCCTTATAGAAAAGGATATACCGGGTGACCGAGCAGAAACAAACGATATTTTTTTATTTTTAAAGATAATATTTAAACTGTAGAGGTTCTGTAGCGGAGGTTGTCCTCTTTTAGCAAGTTATGTGTCATCTTTTGATCGAACCGAAAATATATAAAATTGTTTTTTGTTAATACTACCTTGCATGTTTTTTTATTCTATCGGTTTTACCTTAAAATTTTCTTCATTTTCGTCAGGATATACAGCCTAAATTATATTAAAGCAGTTTATAACTAGGGTGTTTTAAAATCATTTGGCATGATTCATATGTCGTGTTTCTACTTTCTTGTTACATATTGTAAAGGCGACTTCAGATTAGGTAACAAAACATGTTGTGTAGTTGTTGTACTTATAACAAATTTATATTAGGACTAACTTTAATAACAGTTTCTTTGAAGGGGGTAGAGTATGTAATGTTTTCAATAATACTACTTTCTTCCAACCGTTTTCAAGTGATAACTAACCAGTTGTGTAACATGTTATTTAGCTTTGTAAATATCCATACTAAATAACAAAGTTTTGTAACAAACAGCTCACATCTTTTCAGTTAAGTATCTAAATTGACATAAACTGGAGAGGATGTAATAATGGCTAATTAACCAGATAAATGACATAAGTTAATTCAATTCAAGTATACTAGTATCAAAACTTAGAGAATAAAGATAACAAACATCATTGTACGGAGAAGACCTTTAAGAAAAAAATTAGACCAATATTATGTCTAAACAATCTTAACTGCAACATGAGCCTAACACTTTAATATTTAATCTCACATCTGAACCAATTTCTTTAAGATCTTAGCCGTCTTAGATATCAAATAAGGAAAAAATCATCATGGATGAAGGATGTAAGGCCGGATTGACAATGAATATGATGACGAGCTACTACTGGAGCTCACACCAAAACTACCAAAAGCAATTTATTTAAAAAAATTATTTAAAAGATCATTTTTGGTTGATTCCGTCACAACTATATACATACACCATATCGCGTCCAAACTTGCAACAATTCGCCAAACATCCATTCAAACTAACCACCCTATTTGCTCGCTCCTTTGATACAAAAACCGACAAACTCTGAATCACCGTAGAATCAATCGCGAAGCCCTTGAAACGACGTGAATTCCGTCCTCTTCCACGTCCCCGTTATGTGGGGCTATGTAGCGCGGTATTCGGCACGGCGAATTGTTGCTTTATTTAAAAAATGTTTACTATAGCAAAAAATTACTAAGTACATTAAAATATTTTTCCTACTTTAATTTTGGATTTATCGCTTTTTACGTGGACAATACGCCTTCTACATGCTTTTAATAGGGATTTAATGAATTTATCTTAAATCTATAATATTGTTCTTCGTTGAAAAGAGCATGTTAAGAAATAATAAACGGTGAGGGTATTAAAAGTACTCCCCCTCTTTATCTTTTAAATGGTACAAGATATCGAGATCGGGTTAAAAAAGTACCACTAAAACTACTTTTTGTCATAAAAATGGACAAGGGGCATTAGCAACTTTTTTTCAAATGAAAAGGTAGAGTCATGCAGTACCTAGTTTTAAAGGCCCATTGATTTTCCACTAAACGCCTAGAACCTTTAAAACAATGTGTTACATGACACCCCTTTCCATTTGAAAAAAGTTGCTAGTGCTTTCTTGGCACTGAGCCACGTGACCGAAATCGTTTTTATGCCAAAAAGTAGTTTAGGTGACACTGTTTTACCCAAACTTTACCCGATTTCGATATCGTTACCATTCAAAAGATAAGAGGGGAGAACTTTTAATATCCTTTAATATCCTGTATACATAGCTTAAAAATCATCGAAAGTAGATGCTTCGTTTTTTTATATTTTTGCTCCTCATTTTACCTTTTTTGAATTATGGCAGTCTTTTAATCAGCGTTTAATTTATTAAATTACATAATAAAATAAAAGATACAAATTTTAAGTAGCTCCAACTATATTTTCAATATGAGGAGGCTAATTTCGGAATGTAAAATTTTCAAAATTAGATTTTTATTTTATATCGAATAAAAAATGAAGAAAGATCCTATACATTCTTTATTAGGTTTGAACACTCTGTTATGGATGTCGTCATCGCCTAAGAGATTTATTTAAATTTAGCGCTAAAGAATAAAACTACTTAATGGACATTTATCTCACTGCTGTATTAAAAAGTATAAATAGGCCAAGTTTCAAAGGGTACAATCCCTTTGAAACTAGGCCCCTCATATATTAAATGTGGCTTTAAGTAAACAATAACAAATAATTTATTAGGATATACACTTTAAAAGTATTTTAGTAAAATAACTAAGTAAGTAGGTTTTAATGATTTAATATGCCTTATTGCAAATGTTTATTTAAATACCAGTACTACCACCAAAAGCATAATCTATATTGATAGTAACCACAGTAATATCTATAGGTTTAAAGTAAACATGTAATTTTGTTCAAGTTTGCATTTTATCAGTTTAACCAATTTAGTAATTGCATTATGATGTTAAATGTCTAATAATACCAATGTCACCAATGGTCTCGCGTAAAAAAGGTACTATTTAAACCATTTAATTGTTAAGTGTATCATTGGTAATTTTATGACTTCTAATATTATACGTTATATATTTTTAAACCTTGCCAATACTTAAATCAACAATATTTTATTAAATTGAGGGTGAGACATTAGGAAGTTTGGGTGAGTAGTTTAAATTATAATATTATTAATATTATGTACAAAAATATACGAGTAGCCATTTGAAAGCAAAACAGAGCTAATTATAGGCACTCCAGGTCATTTAAGGAAAATGGGTTAGACACGTTAATTGTGGCAAAGAAATGTTTTCCCTTAAAATAAAAAAATGATTTGTCCTACCGTTTTTTCTTTAATGACCTGGAATGCCCAAAATAAGCTCTATTTTGTTTTCAAATGGCCACCCGAGGTAAAAAATTTTACATAAATATATGTTTCCAAACGTATTGTTTCCCAGGTACAGGGTGTTAAACTTGTTTTAAAAATTCTTTTTAAATCTTAAATATCCGTTATTCACTTTAAATGCAATTTAGCGGTTATATTTAAAGCATTGAAAGGCAAATTTAGCTCCAATTTGTGTAAATTTACTAGTGCAGTGGCGTCCCAAACGGTACCTAAACACATGTTTTTGACAACAAACTATTCGTCACTAATTTTTGTGCAAAATAATTTAGATTAAGACATAAACATACAGTTTGTTTACCTGATTTTTTTCCCAATTATTAAAAAAAATAGAATCCACTTGATTGCATACTCCTGAACCAGACACAAAACAAAAAAAAAACATCTTTTTAAAAATATTTTAGATATTGAAAATACCGAAATTTTCTAAATTAAGTGTTTTTTCTTGTTTTTGGGTTGGTCAAGTACAAAAATTATGTAATTTTTTTTTCTCGAAACCTAACCAAGTTTCAAAAAAGTGCATATATGCTTAGTACAAATAAAATTCAAGACTTGTCCAAAAGTCCCACAAATAATTTTAAAATATTCGTTGAGGTACCACTCGAGACGCCTATGAATTAGGTAAAATCAGGTTGGATCCTTATAAGCCTTCTAAAACAACAAACAAATTTTAATTAAATCCTTAGAGGTATTTATGCTAATAACAAAACCTTTTTTAAGTTTAACATAATATATCTGGAAAACAAAACTATTCATTTCCGACCAATGTTTATATAAACTTTTCTTTAAATGTTCTAATGCATATTTCTTTACAACATTCTATAACAGCCCGTATTTTAATATTTTTAAATAACTTATTACCTAACTAAAATTAAACTGTCTACAAAAATAAGTGTATGAAGCTATTTATTTTGGTAAAAGCGACTTAAAATTCATTTAACGAATTAGTTTATCTACGTTGTGGTTATCGCTCATTTCGTTTTATATTTTGTATTAGTTATTTTGTTACCAACTAACACAACAAAAGTATATTTAATTGTAAAGTTTTTAAAATTATTCTTAAAAAATAAACTATAAACAATTATTTTTATAAGTATAGAAAATTATTTAGCATATACGGTATGTTCCATTGTTTCATTAGGTGTGCAACAAATGAAAAACTATTGTGATTGTAATTTCTGTTTTTTTAAATAAAATTTGGTGCATGGTCTTAAACTGTATTGGCAGTAGCTAGTTTTATAAAAAGGTAAAGGATTTACAGAGTAACTCAAAAAAACTATTAACTGCTTAATAAAAATAATTTTACTTTCCTTTTAGAATATGGATGGTGGAGGGGAGGATAACCATCTTTTATGGCGGACAAGTTGAAAAAGTGGCCATCGGAATGTAGCAAATTGGGATGGCGTCACAGTAGCCAGTGGAGGAATTTTTGTATTTCTTTCCTTTTTTATTTTGTATCTATCCGTCCTTTTTCATTTCGTATCTCACTCTAATAATGTATGCTCATTGGTTAAAAAATCTCCTCTGGCTACTTTGGCGCCACCTTAAGTTGTTCCTTTCGACGGACACTTTTTAAAACATTGAGATAGTTATCCTCCCCTCCACCATCCATATTTTAGAAATAACAAAATAATAAATGACTCCAAGTTATAAGGAATTTACTTATCTCCCTAACGAAGCGCAAACTTTTTATACTATTATTTATGACCATACCTACCCTGCCAATATTACTGTTAAATTATGTCCCATACCTTCCAGATACCAAATTTGGTAAATATAGCTTAAGCGCTTTTAAAAATATTTAAGAGTTTCAGTACTTTTTACTAGCCCAGCATGTGTGTCAGATATATTCAATTTCATTTTTGCATCTTAAAAGTTAAAAATGGTAAAAGTTAAAAATGTTACCGGAAGAAATCATCTTTGTGGCATACCCTGTATAATAGAAGATAGACAAATAACTTTCCAAATTCCCATCCTAGGATTTTTTTACTGCAAAAAGGATTAACTTCTATTGTTATTAAAAGAATTAATTATCGATTATCAGAAACTATTTTTTTATTGATTTTTACCCTAAGTAGTTTAAATAATAGTAGAACCATCTTTTTTAAATTAATAATGACACAAATTATTGTTTCAGGGTTAAAATGGAAGACGTAGGCAACAGAACCAAAGAAAAATATGTATAACAATAAAAAATATACAAGAAGAAGAAAATGAAGATAATATCAATTATGACTTAATACCAAACTTTGTTGTTGCAGAACCTAAAGAAGATGACGTAATAATGAAATGGGCTGAATTAAATATTGACGAAAATCCCAATAACAAACTGGAATTAATAGAAGAACTAAGAGATATGATTTTTGGTAAGCCTAACGTAAAAAGACAAGAAAGGGAGTTAATGTAAAAGTACGTATAGAATGAAAGTAAATGGTGCATTCTTATTGAAAATGATTACATGCGCTGTAATACGATCGTAAAATGTCCTAAACTTTTTAAAAGCAACTATTATCTAAAGAAATACTTGCAGAAAATGGGCTTTTACAATGGTCATTCTTGTTTGGAATGAATACATGCATTGTAATACGATATAGTTAACTGACATCACAAGACCTTCTGAATGCGATCCTTATTAGACATAGTACAATTTTTAACAAAATAGAGCCACTTTATTTAGACTATTTTTACTTTCTTCACTAACATATGGAATAAAACATTACGTTACAAGTCCAAAATGAAAATTTTGTTTATAACTAGAAAAATATTTCTTTATTTAATGGACAAAACTCAAAATAATTACAATTGTAAATGTATAAAAAGTACTATTTGATACTTAGATTTCCTGCAGAAACAAGATACAAGAACTAATCTTCACATAAGATAAAAAAGAGTTTCTTATGATGTATATTCTTAAAAATGTTTATTTTATTTATTTAAATGCTATTTTTAGAAAAAGGTGAATGCGAACCACATAGAACTGATGACGCTTTTTGCTAAGATTTTTAAGAGCTAGACATTTTATCGTACGGATGGCTCATAGATTGGTAAGTATGCAAATCGATCTAAAATTGTACAATACGTTACTAACCGTGAGGTGATTTACCAATTAAATTCTAGAATCAAGCAATTTAATAATAATAAATAAAAAGAAATATATACAGCGTGTCTACTTAAGTCCGCACCATATGGAAAAGTCTTTTATTATTAAGTTTACGAAAAAAGTTATTATATATAAAATTTCTGCATGGTCTGGAACCGAAAATGTAATCATCAGAAATTAAGTTTTTGCAGTGGTATACAGGGTATGTCAAAAAATATAAATTTTGCTCAAGAGAAAAGTACCTTTATTTTTTATAATGTTAGAAATTTTTACAAAGAAATGTTGTTTAGGATCAAAAATATCATTCAAGTATGAAAACTTCTTCATTTTTATGAAAAACTTTTTTCGTTCTTTTATGCGTTAACGGTATAAATTTAAGTTTGTACGGGGTTTTCATTTATATTTTGCCACCCACTTTTAACTATAATCAAGAAGGATAGAAAAAAACTTCCTACATCAAAGTTTATCATCTATTATATTTTTAGCATAAAAAAGAAACAAATAAACATCAAAAACTAAAGGAAAATGAAAAGATTTTTTTTTTAAATGAAATATCCTGTATATTATGTTACCATTAAAAAGGTCTTTTAAAAGATTTAGAAAAATTCCACATTTCTTATACCTATTTTTAATAGTTTTCGAAAAATGACCACTTAAATCTGTTATAGTAGATATAGCTTCCAATATATCTATCTACACGTTACTAAGGTAGTGTAATGGCAATTATATCCAGATTCAAATGGCAATTTTTTCAAAACTGTTAAAGACAGATATATCAAATGTGGTATTTTTGTAAAGCTTTTAAAAATACCTTTTAATGATGACATACCATACATTTAAAAAAGTTTAGCTTTTTATTTTTCTTGAGTTTTGATGTTCATTTGTTTCTTTTTTAAGCTCAAAAGATAAAAAAAGTATAAAACTTTGAAATTTCAATGTTTTTTATTCTTCTTGATTATAGTTAAAAGTAGGTTGCAAAATATACATAAAAGCCCTGTATGCACATACCTATTTTAAAATATATTATGTAAAAAAGCCTAACAACTGTCAAAACAACGAAGAGAATGGCTCGTTATCGCAACAAAAGTTTTTCTTGAAAATACATATTGCATATTTGAATGTTATTTTTAATCGTAAACATTGTTTTAAAAAAATTTTGTATTATAAAAAATAGAGGTACTTTCTTCCTGGGCAAAATTCAATTTTTTTACATACGTCGTATATCACTGAAAAAAAATATCAGATGATTGTATTTTAGGTTTTAGACCATGCAGAACTTTTTATATAGAATAACTATTTTTGTAAAATTAATAATTAAAAAAAAACATATTGTACGATTTTAAATAGACACGCTGTACCTATACTGCTTGAGCTAGCAGTTTTAGTACATCGGCGAGTAATTGAATTACAAAACAAGCAGTATTTTTCACGCATGTTTACATGCCGGGATTTAGTTAAATTGTCTCTTTCCCTAACATTGCTTATGTGTTATGTTATTTAGACCTGTATATGCCGCCTTTTAATTTTTTTAAATGATATACGATTTTCGTGTTTGGTTCTTATTTATAATTTTTATAGAAAACGTTTATTCATTCAATTATTGTTTTAATTATACATGTAAAAAAATATTATAAACTTAATTACATGCACGATAGGTATCTTTTATTCGCACGAAAGCATTTGACCGAGTTTGCCGCCATTTCACTCAGTTACCTGATCTTTTAAAGAAAATCTTAAATTAGGTATATGCTTAAAATCATATCCACTGCTGACCGAGGCTTGTAGGCCAAGGCCAAATTTAGTTTTTCTTTTATACAGGGCTAGTAGAAAAAACCGGAACGGTGGAATATTTCAGCAACCGTCATAATATAAATGAACCAAATTTTATGCGATGAGGTAAGAGAACATAAAGAATTTAAACATAATATTTACGTGTTTTTAAAATTAAGTATTGTTTTCTCTTTAGGTTAGAGAATTTTAAAGCTTCAAATGAAATACTTTATTTTTTATTATTGTAATCAATTACCTGTATCAAATTTATTAGGCCTGATATTATCGCATTTTTTTTACTCATTTGAACACTGGTATTTTTTTCTTTTCGCCAAAATTTTTTTCAGTGTTAAGCTTTAAAAAAATATCTGAATTAGACGAGGACATAATATGTTTTTAAGCAGTTTTTCCTAATTTTCATCTTAGAATGACCCCTTAAAGTTTGTCGGTTAAGTTACTGGACACCCTGTATATGTTCTAAACGTCATACTTTTAAATGTACCAGCTTAGGTTTTTTGACAAATTTGGTAGACATCTTTAAAATATTTAAAAATATAAAAAAATAATAAATTAAAATAGTTTTTTTATATTAAATATTTAAAAATCAATTATTGAGAGGCGTCCATAAATAACGTAAAATATTTAGTGGGGGGAGGAAGGGAGAGAAAGCGGGTCGGCTTAAATCTCACTTAATCTCACTGTGGGGGTAGTTACGAGATTTGGAAAGGTCCCTCTAGGTAATATATATCCTGTAATGCTCTTCAAAATTGTTTTAACAAACACGAAATCAATTGAGAAATTGTGCATTTTTTCATCCCCCCTTCTTATTTGTGAATTGTAGTATTTACCCTATTGTATTGCTATGCAACAAAGTGATATTAAAAACTATTTTTTTAATATAACGTAAGATTAAGGGATGGGGGAGGGGGTGATTAAAGCAATTCCCACAAAATCTTACCATAGAGGAAACGGTGGTTAACAAATTGATTTCGGATTCCGGATCCCGGGATCCCGGGATTCCGCCCTTTACAGTCCCGTAATTTTCGGGATTAAATTTCTTAAATTTGGGAATTTTCGGGATTAATAAATAAATGTATTTTTTCAAAATAATTGCATAAAACGAAACGCATTTTTATTTTCTAGCTTATTTTGGTCAGTTTTACGCGGTCTTACTTGAAGAAATAAGTCATTTAAAAGCAACCCTCCGCATTACTTAAGTTATTAGAATTTTGCATTGAAATATGTTTATTTAAAGTATATTTTGAATATTTTACTTTTAAATATTTATGGGGTTTATTATTGCCGCAAGTTTGTTGTATTGTTAAAAAATTACAAATGTTTTAAGGCGATCAATTAGAGGTTATGTGAGGTATGTCAATGTTGCAGAAATAAAAAAGACTTTGATTCTATTTTTAATGATACTTTATCAAGACGACTATAGAAACAATAAACACATTCTTTTTGTATCAAGTTGATTTTTCTATATTTTAATTAGTTTGTTTATTTTGTTTTGAAAAAAAACCTTTTTTTTTGTTCAGATTTTTTACATTCCTGAAGAAAGTTTAAAAAATAAAGTTTTTCGCATTTTTGTACATTAGCCTCAAATCCCGGGATTGTCTGTGCCCAATCCCGAAATCCCAGGATTGGAAAAAATGCTCGGGATTATATCCCCTAGCTATAATCAAGTATGACCATGCCGGAAGAAAGTTTGAATTATTTATTTGCGTAAACTGTATACATAAAATAAATAAAAAGTCTGGGATCAAATTTTTTCGAAACGAAAATTTAAAAAAAATAGGAAAATACACTAAATGTTCCATGATAATAGGAACCTTAATGAAGATGATATTTTAGACTCTTAAATCAAATACTAAAAAAACATCGTTTTTGGTATAAGTTTTGATATGAGATATTGATAAGTACAATGATTTCCTTTAAGGTCAATGCACACTAAGCGCTCAGATCTCGGTACGCTCACGATCCGGTCAAATATTTAACATCCTTTCTAAATAAATGAATTGAATACCATTTAAAAAGCAAATAAAGGACATTTGAACGGACCGTGAGCGTACCGAGACCTGAGTGCCTAGTGTGCATTGACCTTTAATTGACTCTCCTGTAATAGTCTAAGATCCGAATAGGTGTCGACCTTCTCCCATCTGTTTA
The DNA here is from genome assembly GCA_014170235.1 of Listronotus bonariensis. Classification (NCBI taxonomy): domain Eukaryota; kingdom Metazoa; phylum Arthropoda; class Insecta; order Coleoptera; family Curculionidae; genus Listronotus; species Listronotus bonariensis. The sequence continues at coordinate 18,053 of JACEGR010003135.1, read as the reverse complement.
CCGGATAAAAACTGTTTTATATTAAAGATAATATTTAAACAAAGGTATTGCCATGGGGTTGCCTAACAAATTAGCTCAAGGCGATGACCAATTAAAAAAAAGTAAGTTTTAAAATTTTTGGGCGACCCTGTATAATGTTAATTTAATTTTTTTATTGTTCATGACAGTTCTAATATACTAGTAAATTTGTAAATTTAAACTTTTAAAAAAAATGTTTTTTGTACATTGTGTAATAATTTAAAATATATATTTTAATAACTAGCATACGTACGTATTTAAAAATATAGGGGTTGCCATTATATAAGGTGTGTCAAGGTTATTTTTTAAAACTAAATATGGCTTTGACCTAATTTTTTTAGGCAATCTTATGAGGATTCCTTTGTTTAAAGCAGTTTTTATCCGGTAAACAAATGGGTGAAGGTCGCCTCCTATTCAGATCTCGTACTATAAAGTTTTATACTTTAAGACATGGTTTTCATATGTTAAACGGCCAATATTTTTTTTAAATATTTACTGCTTTTCAAATATTATTAAGCATACCGTATGATATTATACCTATTGGACATTTTATTTATTAATTTGTTTAGGTAGTTTAAATCAAAGCAAGACAGCCTACATAGTTATAGTTGCTAATATTGCCAAAAGATGTATTGAATCAGGTAACAATAATTATAATTTAAAGTCACGACACATTGTAAAATTACTTAATTGTATCTTATTAAAAAATTATTACAAATTAATTATTTTGCAATAGCGTTACAACTTTACCGTGTGATTAAGGTATTGCATATTAATTATTTGGTACAAATTTTAAATGCATTAGTATTAAAATTGCAAAAATTTAAATGCAGTTTTAATGGGTAAAAAATATATTTTTCATAATTTAATTAGTTTAAGGTAGGTCAAATGTTATGGGATTTGTAAATTCGTTTAAAAACTACCGATACATAACTTAACTTTTTGAAATAAATTTTGGTATAGTCGTTGGAATTAAATAGGAGAAACTATTTAAACATAAATACAATACCGCCACTCGTTTTTGTAGAAAACAAACCCTTTATATACCGCATTGCTTTGTCCTACTATCAGCGCAAAAAGGCGCCAACAAGTGCCGTATAAAATTTTGTAGTCAACGAGAACTTGATAACTTTTATGATTTCTCTTATTTGATGCCAACGGCTTTACATAGATATAACACTTAAATGTGCATTGTTTCACGTATTTAGTTGTTTTCTATCACTTCTGGTTTAGCCCGAAACTACCATAACTTAAATTAATTTTGAATCTAGAGTGCTATAGATAGATGCGATAAAAATGGATGTGACATCCTTTTGTTTTTGATAGCCACTACAAAGTCGCCTTAAGTTTGCAAAATCGTTTTTTTATCCTAAGTCAGTTTCTTTAAACTGATTAAGGGTGGCTCCCGATAAAAGCTTAAAAGGTATTTTTTACTGACAGTTTATGGTCATAACTATAAATAGGATTTTGTAATCTTTGACTCCGCTCTAAGAAGTCGTAAAAAGCAAAAGACAAATAATTTTATTTTTTCATGGCTACTTGACTTAAAATAAACCGTTTTAACCTAATCATGGCACTCTAGATTGAAATTTAAAAATTTAAATTATTGAAAGCAGATATATTAAAAAATAACATATGAGGTGTTAGGGTATTCAAAATTTCATATTCTATCAAAATAAGATAAAATATATTTATGAGCCATTTAAAATTTAAAAAGAACAGTTATATTCGCTTAAAATCAATATAATTTAAATGAAACAATAATACCGAAATAACTGTCAAATGTACTTTTCAACTCGAGTGTCGACAAGTAGATTTTAACACTCGTGTGATATTAGCTCTGTTTGGCATAACAAAAGTTATAACTAGTTTTAACTTTTTTCTGTCAAAGACATGATAGAGAGTCCACACCAGAAGAAAAACGGCGAAGCGGAGGCGTAGCGTAAAGATATTCTGGTTTCTTATTGGTGGAGTAAAAAAATTCAGCCAATAAGAAACCAGAATATCTTTACGCTACGCCGTTTTTCTTTGGTGTAGACTCACTCTCATGTCTGAAATAAAAAAGTTAAAACTAGTTATCACTTTTTGTTATACCAAAGAGCTATCATTTTCTGAAGGATCAAAGAATGCGTTTTATGTCATATTCATTTGTGGTCGTGGGTGTTAAAACCAATACCATAACAATTTTGTTTGGATATAATTCGTTTAACGGGTAAAATAGATATATTTTTTTATAATTTACCTCCACTTTATTTAGATTAATACAAGATTGATGTAAAAATTATAAATTATATGCAGTCGTTGCTTAAATATATATTTTTTTATCCGTTGAAAGTATATGAGTTTTAATTATAACACATTTTATATATTAATTAAAAGTTTAATTAGCAATTGCAAGTTTAATGACTTACTAAACAGTCAATAATAATTTTATTTAATGGCTTTTTTACTTTTAATTATACATTTTATTTTTATCTTATATATCTTATAGATTATTTGGTTTTAGTATTTAGAAAAAACAATAAATTAACTTTAATTTACATAAGACAAAACTGTATCAATTACGACCTTCTTATAGTGGGTTAGTAAAAAGAACTATCTCTTAAATATCTTACAAACTACGGCATTAAGAAAATTTAGTATGAATAAAAAGTTAAATTTCCGTTGTCAGATTTCCCAGTTTTGTGCTATTTTTTTCTTTTTTTTGCGAAATGTTTCATTCATTTTTATCGTAAAAAATGGCGCGGGCCAAATTTATTAGGTCCACAAATTTTCAAAATTCGCTTAACCCTTAAACGACAACATAAACTTTTTCATACATAAACAACAGGGGTCGCATACGACCTTATGAACAGAGTTGGGTCGTATTCGAATACTCAGTATTCTGAGTAGTATTCAGAATACATTTGTGTGTTTGGTACTTTAGAATAATTCGACGAATATTTTTTTGAGTATTCGAATACCGGCATTTCGAGTATTCGAATACCGAAAAGTGTAAGCAGTAGCCGATTGTCATGATTTGAATAAAAAAAAGCAAAATAGGGAAAAAGAGGTAGGGGCCTTTTTTTTTTGGTCTTCAATTTTGTCATAGGTTTTGTTTAGTAGTATTCGAATCTTTTCGTTTCCAGTATTCGAATACCGATTGCGGGTATTTATGTATTCGAATACTTTTTTTCCAGATATTCAAATATTCGGTATTCGAATACCGATTTTCAATATTCTGCCCAACTCTGATGAAGAATTACTGGTTTTTAAAGTTCAAACAGCTTAAAATTTATCTAATTTCTTTTTTTTTTTTTTTGGTTGTTTTGTAATTTACCCAATGATTTTTCACGGAACAAGAAAATTTATTTTTTCACATCTTTGTTAGTTTCCCATAATTATTCTTTAAATTATTACTTGTGTGCAGAAAAGCATTAGGTCTTCCAATTTTGTTTTATTGGTCTGTCTTGTATATCTTTGTGCTTTTAAAAAGTGTATTTTATTTCTATGTAGTTTTTTGTTTGAAGGAGTTACAATTTCATGAAGCATGTTGTCAAAAAAATTATCAAGCTTCCTACTCAGTTTTTGTTCCTTTAGGTTAGGCAGAATCATTTTTTTCCTGACCTTGTATATTAAAAAAAAGTGTAGAGTACCATTTGTAACCACTGCTTCCAATAATCACTTTGTTGTAGATGTGCTAATGGTACTTCATCATCACGATTCATTTTCAGTTGGTTTATACACTATTTCGACTGCCTCCACTTATTTTTCTTCATATTCTTCAAATTCACTTTTTAGTATCACCTAAGCCATAATTATTATTGTCAATAATCTAATTACTTTCTTTATGTCGCCTTTCAATCTTTTTTAGTTCTTTTTAACTTCAATATTCTCTCTTAATGGACATGTTTTTTATATTACGTAAACAACAGGAGTCCCAGCGACCCCAAACACCTTTAACTCAAGCAATAAACTTCTGCGGGAAACGTAATTTTCTGTGGTAATAGTAACAGCCAAGATTCAAAGGTAGGTGTAGTAGCAAGATTATAATACAACTTTTGCAAGAAATATGTCTAAAATATTATTTGGTGGGGTCACGGGCAACCCCGTGCTGTCGTTTATGGGTTAAGCTGCGGTTACAAATTTCGATATTCGCCCGATTTTCCAATTCTGCGATTTTCTCTAAATTGGGTATTTTAATCGGAATGCCTTATTTATTTTAATTGCAATAAAAGGAGCGTGTCAACATTAGTAAGAGTCCAAATTTTTAAAATTCAATCTTTACCAGTTGTCGAGACATGACAACAATGCATTTTCATTACTAATAGCAAAAAATATTCGTAGCTAGTTTGTGCTACTAGGCAACAATGCCTACAACCCCCAAACACTGATTTTTTTAAATAGAGCTTTAACGGTTTTAAAGGTACCTTTGCATCTTAGTTGACAAATTATTATATATGAAGTATACAGGGTGTGTCATTTAGAAAACAAAACAAACAGTGGTCAATATTTTAAAAACAATAATATTTAAACCAATTCTGACTACGCCACTGGATTCTACGTAAAAAGTTATATAAGAATCCATTTTTAACCTTTTTGATTTTTCATTAATTTCTGAGCTGCCCCCAGTTGCAACCAAAATAGGACATCCTGTACTCAGTAAAAAATATAAAAACATAAATATCCCTTTTTAGTTCCTTTTAAATAATTTTAAAAATTTGTACTTTGATGTTTAAGTAAAAATCTTTCAAAATACATTTGAGTTTTTCTCTACATAGAAATTTTCAAAAATTAGTTTTTGCTAATTTTTTTTTGTTAAATATTCGACATTTTTCTTAAAACACTTTTAGTTTTGGTGTAGTGCGAGTCCCTAAAATTAAAAAACCTAGATACCGTTACTGTTACTTTTAGGTTACGGCTACGAATCGAAGCATTAACGGCCAGCGTAGAGCGGAAAGTGTAAGAGCGCTGCCTTTCATCTTTAAAGACCAGCATAAAAGAATTTGTATTGTTTAATCAGACGGCTGCAATATACGTGAGCAAAGAAGCCCTGCCGCTGCCGCTCGAAATGAACAAATATTATAAAATTGATACTTTCCGCTTGACGCTTCCGCTTGTTATCTTAGCCGAGGCCATAGGCGTTAAAACCTTAAGCTAATCACTTTATTTTGTACTAGAGCAAGCAGCTTTTTAACGATAACGATAGAAAAACTTTAATAAAATGTTATGTCTCTTTATATTGCAGATAGTAAACTATTACACCTTTAAGGAAACAAATCCAGAACTGTTTTATAACTTAGACTACGATAAACTTTTAGAGATAGGAGAGTCCGAAGTTTTTAGTTTGCCGCCATATGTTGACCAAGATGGCAGAAGAATGTTAATTGTAAGATTCGGTAAGTAGTAAATATAACCCATTTACTGGTTCCCAGTAAAAAGAAGAATCAGGTACCGATACAAAAACACAGTAATAACCACTGACGGCTCGTCTTAAATTTAACCATAAATGCGGCAATACAAAATTTTTGTTTGCATTTATGCAAATATGACTTATTTTGCTTTAAATAAGTACGGTACCCAAAAAAATTACTACTTTCGTACTTTTCTGTGTTAATATAGTCTTTATGACTTTAGCCTCCCCTGATCTCCAATGCACGAGCCACCACTGGTAATAACATCTACAAATTCTACATTCTACAATAAACATACATGATACAAGAGATTTAATAAAATAAAAAATATAAATATATATTAAATTTGATGGGTCCTTTAATTTTAAATACAGGATGTCTCCAAAAGGGGCGGAAAAATGCTAAAATATGATGATCTCACCCAACTTACCTTAGTCCAAAAGTGGACGAATTCTGAGTTACAGAGTGTCAAAAGTTTAATCTGGTTTCAGTTTTTTTAAACATTATATTTAAATAAAGGGGGTTTCCACAAAATTTTCTATGTTTGTGTTTTATGGTGGAAAAGTGAAAAAAAAAAACAAGTTTTTACGTTTGTTTTTAAAAACATATTAGAAAAAGTATAAATATAATATATCGTTAGTTTAAAGGTAAAGGTGAGTAAGTACCATCGTGCCAAAAAAACTGGCACAACAAATTTTAGTTTTATCTCCTAGTCTATTAAAATATTATGTTTTAATGTCAGAACAATGTAATTTTGTGACGGCCACGTCAAAAAACTTCCAAACATAAGAAATTTAATTTCCTATACACCAGGAGACACTTTCCTACTTGGATTTTAATGTCACTTTTTTTAGGGCCCGATGGTACATTTTGTTAAAACCCATTGTTTAAACATTTTTAAGTTATTTATAGTAAAAGTTTTTTGTAGAAATAAGTTATAAGTTACATTTATGACATCCATAAATCTTCATTGGAATATTATACATTAAAAAATGTTTATATATTTTTTTCATCACAATTTTTGTATAAGAGCGTTGTTATTTCAACATTTTATTGCAAAAATAATTTAGAGAACATCAATAATTTCGGACTTTTTAAATGTTTTTATGTATTTAGTTTTTTTATTACATACTAGCGGACCCGTCCCGACTTAGTTGGACGTTAATTGTATAATCTCTGAACTTTAATCATAATAAAATATAGCCTACAACACTCCTGAACAGTGTAGCTTTCTAATTGTGAAATAATTTTTATGATAGGTTTAGTACTTCCGAAAATTAGCGGCTACGAACGAACCCACAAACAAAGTTAAAAACTTTACCTCTTTATATATTAGTACAAATTGCAAATAGTAATTTGCAGACCTATTTATACCATTCTTTTTATTACTTTGGATTTATTTCTCACTTTACCTCCGTGAGTGGCCACTTAATGTCCCCGCGGAGTTGGCCCACTGGGCATTTGCCCGGCGGTCCAGTTCGACACTATACGCACGTGTGGAACATGAGACTCTATAATTCGTAAGCTGCACCGTATTTAACGAGTACAAATTTATTTTCCAAAGTATTTTTCTTTACTCCTATTGACTTTTTAGATAACGTTGATAACGTATCGCACGGTATTTCACGGAACGAGTACAGGGTGCACCCTAGGAGTAGGTATCAATTTTAAATTTTCTCAACTCAGTTTTTTTAAGGGAAAATGAATGCCCATCCAAGAATAAGTAATTTTTTTTTATTTTTTACATTAACAAAAAAATGAATTTCTATTTTTCTTTTTTTTATTTTATTTTTTTGGTCTTCCACAAACACGAAATTAACTAATATAACTATTATAAATATATTCAAATTTTGTTAAATCATTTTTTACGAAAGTACTTTTAATGGTATATTATTTTGAAAGTATACTCGTTAGAACAGAACTAAGTCAAATAATAGACAGCATTTTTTATCTTATTTCCAACACTTGTGATTTAAATATCACAAAAGAATATAGAAAATAATTGTCATTACCTGCAATTCCAGCCCAATAAGCCGGAATTAGATCTTGTTCAAAAATATTAGGGTATAAACATTTTATGTTTGCAATTTAAGCAACTTTTTTATTAAAAAATGTTATAAATAATGCCAAAAATATATTTATTAAACCTTTAAAAAACAGGTAAACTCAAAAATATATTTTAACATCCTTATTTCTACCAAATGTCAGTTATATATATTTAATAAATAAAGTGAAATTAGTTTCCAAAACAAGAACAAATTGCAAATAAACTTCACACTGGATTCTTTAATAATAGTTCTTGCTTTGGCGGGTGCCAGCATCCCTTTTTTTATGCATATTATAATAATTATTGAATAAACATGGATCTATAACAGACTTGTCGCCGTTCTTAGAATTTTTCGCAGGATATTTAAATAAATAACAGGTACCTAAATTTAATGTATCTGTTTAGGCCGGAATTGCCTTACGATTAGGCATGAGCCGTAATCACCCATTTTACCTTAGTAGCGATAACATATTCTAAACGGAAGTGTCATAAACATTATAAAGTATAACTTGTCACTGGTCACGGTGTAAAATTTAAACCATTAGTTAGCTGTGAAGTTCTTCACTTTTCACGGTTCATAAGATTTATTAAGCAGATAAAATTGTACAGAACAGAATTGATAAGAACAATGATTATTTTAATTTATAGTACCGTTTACAGTTATAATGGTCAATTAATTGTGTCCGATAAATAACTGCTAATTTGGTGTTCTGAAAAAAAGAGTAGCCAAAACACTTAGTATGTAAGGCCAAACCAACCTGGGTAAAAAAATAAATAATTAAAATTGACCTGAATGTATTGCTTATAAACATTTAAAATAAAATTTAAGCTACTTTAAAGAAATAAATAAACTTACAAAAAAAAACGTAAAAATAATAAGTAGATAAAAGTTTAAAAACGGAAGTCGGTTAGTAACGTATTATGTTATTAAATTATTAAAGTGTTTATTAAGCTACTGTATATATATGTTTATTAAGCTACTATTATTTATTATGCACATATGTTATTACTCGGCTTCATTTTTCTTTCACTTCAATTTATTTTTTTAATAATTTTTTATTTGTATAATACTTAATACTTATTTTATATTTTAAGACCATAAATTTATGTTTTTAATTTTAAAATTGAATTTCGCATGGTGGGCCATGTCATAACAAAAAAAAAAGTGAGGTCTTATTTCATAATTTATTTTAATTTTACAGCAATATAAAAGTTTTAAGTACTTTACTCCGCCCAGCACCCTTATTCACCCCTCAGTTCCTTTAATTTATTCACTTATTCATTAATTAAAAACTGAACATTTTAGATCACCGCCGATGCGATTATACTCCAAACAATATTTAAAATCAGTATGTCTCCATTTTTTTTAATATTGGATTTAAAACAAAATAGTAGAAAACCATGTATGAAACTAACACCTTTAAAATTCACACTTTAGTAATAATTTTGGTTGCAGTATTATACACGGTTTTCTATTATTATTTTTTATGGAATATTTTTCTAAAAATTACGGGTACATACTGATCCTGTGCATCTTGCACACTAAATACAGACATTAGGTTAGAATAAATAATTACAGTATAAGCATGGTAAATGAGAGATTTCATCATCTGATTCCTATGAGACAGATTTTTGGACGTTGTTTTTTAATATTGGAAAGGACGGCTAGCTAGTTTTAAACCAATATTCATAAATAATGTCTTAGAAACAAACTAAAACTTTTTGACAGATTCCTTTATCGAAGACATTCATGGGTTGATAATAATTTGCCAAAAATTGACAAGGTAGCGGTAATTAGTATCGAAGAAATGAACGTTACCCGTTTGACCGCCTTTCCTGTCTTATCCGACTTTTGCCTTTTTACAACTTTTAATAAAAGAATGTTTTTTGGGCACTTTATATTGAGAAAAATACCGATAAGTATCTATGGTTACTGATTTTTAAACCAATGAAACTTATTTTTATGGTGTTTATAAAATAATATAAAAACAAACCGATTTACATAATTTAAAATTTAAATTAAAAAAAGTATTAAAAACTATTTGTACTTAATGACAAAAAAAATATTAAAAGAAAGCTGTTACCGTCAGAAAAATGGTTTTTATACCATCGGGTACAAAATATAGCTTCTCTCATTTAAAAATTTAAATATTAACATTTTCGTTTAAACCACTATTAGTATTTTAAAACAGATGACCAATCAATATTTTGTCTTAAAGTATAAACTGATATAAAGAATAAATACCACAGACGCTACTTATTTTGCTCCCGCTACATACGTTACGAGCTATGTTTTATAATAATTTGTAATAATCAGGGCCGCCGAGGAGGCGTTGAAGGCGGTACAAATTACTGGGGCCCAGACTGATTGGGAGGGGCCCGCGCGGGATGAAAAACGTAAGGGTGATGCCCAACTCGGCACACCAAGCAGGTAAATGGAATAATTGTAGCCCAAGTCGGCAGATACGTAGGCAGGTAATCTGTTCTAGATAGCCCAACTCGAAACAAATTATATGAATCTAGGTAAGTCTAATAAAACAGTTATTACATTTTTTTTTTAATTCCTTAATAAAACCCAAGACTAATACACACTTACGAATGGTTAGTTTTGGTAAGCAACGCCTTTTTTAAATTTCTTAATTAAACACAGGACTAATACCGTGGTATGAGACTTTTCAGACATTTTCTATAATATATGTCTTTTATTACCTGTGAGTTCTGTGTGCCGAGTTGGGTCATTATAAATAGTCCGACAAGGTGTCATAAAATTGACCCTAATAAAGTGTGCCGAGATGGGATACACCCAAACGTAAATGGAGCAATGAAGTGAGGACCTTTTTTCAACTCCTTTTTTTTTTCACTTTTTAAGGGTAATTTTGAAAAGTAATATAAACAATATTAATTTGGAGAAAGTAAGCACCTCTTTCTTTCTTTTTTATTTTACTCTTCAACTTTTTTTGGTCACATTTTTTTGTTATTTAAGGGGGCCCGTAAATTTCACTTATACCGGGGCACGGCTCTCGACGGCCCTGGTAATAATTACTTTGTTGTATTATTTTGGTCCAACAGCGATAAGCAAGTACCATTGAGATTACACGATTACTCGTATATTAAAGATTTAACGATTTGCTTCTAATAAATTAACTGTCCCATTCACCAACCATATATTTATGTATTTTTAAACAAAAAGTAAAGGTATTCTACTTTACTTGAAATAGGTATGTATTGTACCTTAATGTAATGATAAACGGCACCTTTACAACCACCTGTTATACCATAATTTCAGTATGTGAAAGAACACAGTACGAAGTGACTAGAAGTAAACTCATTGATTTATATCAAAATGTTACACTACATTATTAGATTTTTACAATAATAAAATAAGTAAATCATAAAACGCATGTATGAAAGGATATTTGCTGTAAAAGAAGGATAAAAGATGTTTTTTAATTTGCTTTATTTACACGTTCAACCAAATCAACTAGTTTACAGGCAGTTTCGAAAAGAGGAAATCGCTTTTAAATTAAAAGGTAGTAGTTACGTATGAATTAAAATCAAAACATAAGGTTAGAGGCTGTGACTGTTTGTTTAAGCTATATTTATTTATGTAAATGAATTTTGTGTTTGTCAATATTTTCCTTTTGTTTTGATTTAAAATACTATTGAATAATTGTTTTAAATAGGCCCTTTTATTTTTTTTCCAAAAAAGCCTTTTTTACCCCGCTAACTGTGCACGCCAATAGTAAAAAAAACAAATATAGTTACTATACTATACCAAATAAGTTATTTTTCTAAGAAACCCTCGCCGCCAAAATTTTTAGAAACTTGTTTAATATTAATTTAATTAATTAAAAATTAACATTTAATTTAAAATAAATTTATTTAATTTAATTAATATTTAATTAATGTTAAATTAATAACTAAAATAAAAGGGTATACTTAAAAAAAGTGTATAAGTATTTTACTTCTAAAATAAATTAAGTTTCACAGATTTTATATTCTATGTATTCATAACCATTGCACTAAAGGATAGACATCCATTATTTTGGCCTAAAAGCAACTTTGAAATTTTAACGGCTCATGCTGTGTATTTTAAAGTAGATGCTCTAAACTACATGTACAAAAAAATATAAAACGGTTTAACGACTTCTATTACGTTTATAAGAAACTTAAAAATGTATTTTAGGAATAAAAGAAAATCATACATCTAAGAATAAATAAATATTAAATGATAAGTGTTTTAGCTTTGCTGCAAAAATTGCAATAATTTATATTATTCTTACCCAAGTAGACATAAATATATACCATTTAATTTAGTAAGTTTATCATTATCCTAGTTAACTAAAAAAAAAAGTAAAATAATTTAAAGAATAAAAGCTATTGTTGTGTTTCCGCTGCAGAGTCTCGCTACTTTTGTCAAAGATTTTTTCACTGTTTTCTTTATCAGTTTTTATACTAACAATCGCCTTGCTACTTTTTGCTAGCTCTGAGTGTAAGTACAAATACATTTTTTTATAATTTACAGGGTTTGCCATTTAGAAAATTAATATTTTTTGTGCTATACTGTATATTTTAAAACACAAAAGAATTCTGGTGAAAGATACGAATACTACAGGATTCACCAAGCAAAACAGTGTTTTTATTTATTTTATACGTTAAAAAATTGGTAGGTAAATGTAAATTTATTACGGTTTTAATGAAAATTAAAAAATGTTTTTTCGGATTTGGATGGTAATATTTCCAAAACTAATTAAGATAATAATAATAATAATAATAATATTTATTTACCAATAAATGATACATGCGAAGAATAAAAACTAATTTTAAATGATCAGTGGTAAATAAATATAATAACCCACTAAGAAATATTTCGCGCGTGGGTACTCCATTAATCCACCACCCATCATTAAAAAGAAAAAAGGAGTAACTAAAAACATAACAGATAAGGGAGATACAACGTATCTAAATGAAAAAATACATATTAACAAATCTAAATAATACTTATACATAAACCTCAATAGATATGTCTAAAATTAAATACAAAACCATATAAACACTTATTCTCAATAGAGCCATTCATGTATAAATCAACATTCTCTAACTTACATACTACATAATCTTTAAAAACTATGGCTCATTTTGAAGCCATAATTAAACAAAATTAAAAATAAAAATAAAAATAAAGCGTAAGTTAAAATCATAATTAAAACAAAAAAAAAAAAGGAAAAAAATTAGTTGTTTTGATACAAGACAAAGTACAATCAAATTTAATTAAATCGACAAAAATCAAAATAAAATAAATAAATTTTGTTTTTGAAACTATATTACCGTTAAATATTCGATTTTATTCTCTATAATATCATGAAAAGCGCTTCTTGGTCTTTTAAATATCCACTCCTTTAATTTTTTCTTAAACGTCCTTAATTGATTTTTATTGTTGAGACTTTTGAGCTCAATGGGAATCAGATTATATAACGATATAATATAAGAATATAAGATAGATATATAAAATGTGTTATTTTCTTAAAGCTTTCTAAAAGATTCTTTTAGTAGTGTTATAATATATAGGGTGTTTCATTTAATCATGTATATCATATGAGATAATAAAAATCCGATTACTGATAAAAAAACTACAGAATTAACTAAACAAGCTAATATTTTAGTTTATTTTGTACAATAAAAAATATTAAAGTTAGGGGGCTGTAAAATTATTATTATAATTATATACCATAAAATTTGACACTCGGTACCCCAGTTTCTCAAAAATCACCTGTAATAATGCATGATATTTTTTCAATATTTTTCCAGTAAAGAGCACCTAATATTAAGATAGGATAAGTTTCATAATTTTAGACTAAAAAAATATTTCTATCCCATAGTGAATTGTTTGTGTCATATAAAAGGTCGATAAAAAAATTACTTTAGTATCTTATTTAGTTTTTTCACGTTTTAAAAAATTGGGCCAAAAACCAAATAATTCTTTATCTTACTTAAATGTAGGAATTTTATCAAACTAATTTAATTTTGCCGGAACACTACCATGTTTTAACAACTTTTTATTATTGGCATTAACCGGGAGATTCTTAAAACCGGTTATATACCATGGGTTAGAATGATAAAATAAAAATATATTTCCGAGGTAGTAAAAAAGAAATTTTGGCAGCAACAGCAGCAACTTCACGAAAATAATTTTAGATACAACAGATTTTTTTTTTTTAGAAAATTGGGACCCATCACAATTCACAACAAACGAACTACTTCAAAGTATAATATTTATAATACAAACGGCTACATTGGAACCAAGACACCAAATATTAGGTGGAATATGTATAATCGATGTTCATAATTTAGGCACTGGACACGCATGGTATTTGACACCTACTATTGCAAAACAAATGCTAGCTGTTGCCTATGTAAGTTGATTGCCTAAAAATTTAAATCAATGCTATAATTAGTTTTTCAAAATTAAAAAAAAATAATATATCTTGTATAATGTCAATTTTATTTTCTGATTTTACAGAAAAGTAGTGGAAAGTGACCAAATATGGAATACCATTTTGTTTTTTCCACATAATTTGCATAAAAATTATAAATATTTTTTTTGTAGTAATTATTAACAATCTTATATTTGTCCTTTATTTTGTAAAAATGTTTAGTTGCATTAATAAATTTTATGTATTTTTTATATATTAACCTTGCAAATACAATTTTTAAATTCTTCATGTTCAATTACTTTTACGGACAAAATTTGGTTTATTTATATTTAACGGTTGCTGAGATAATCCACCGTTTCGGTTTTTTCTACTAACCCAAATTGATTACATTATTTTTGGAAAATATTGCATAATCATCTTTCTTTTTCCTGATTCTTTATACATGTCGTTTAGAACATATACAGGGTGTCCAGTAACTTAACCGACAAACTTTAATGGTTAATTCTAATAAAAAATATGAAAAAACTTTATATAAATAATGTCCTAAACGTCTTAGTTTTTGAACTACAGGGTGTTAAAAATATAAATAAATATATTGTTTTTAAACAACTTTTATATCATATTAGATATTTTTAAAAAAATTAGGGTACGCCTCTTGTGCGCCAAAAGGCATTTTTGGCATACAAAAAAAAAAAATTTGCCAGTGTCGCCCATGAGAGGTTTAAGTTAAATATTTTATAGGAAAAATAGTACGCCACCTCATTTCTCTAAAATAAAAATATTATTTGAAAATTTCCATTAATTTCAAAACAAATTTAATTTTTTGACTTTTTTTTGCACGGTTTTTGCGCAAATAAATAAAAACCGGTTCTCGGCATGGTCAAGTCCCCATCTAGTTAAAGAATGAATAACAAGGGTAATTTTTTACTGTAAAATTTGATATTATCAATGGGAAATGGCCATGCCGAGAAATGGTTTTTATTTATTTACGCGAAACCCGTGCATCAAATAAAAAAAGTCAGGAGATCAAATTTATTCCCAACTTAATAGAAATTTTAAAAATTATTTTTATTTTTAAAAATGCAGTTGCGTACAGTTTTTTTATTAAAAATTATTTAACTTTAACCTCTTATGGACGACACTGGTAATTTTTTTGTTTTTCCTTGTATGCTAAAAATGTGTGCATGGTCGTCCCCAAAACTTTTAAAAATATATAAATTGGTATAAAAGTAATTAAAAAAAATATATATTTTTAAAAAATGTTGAACAACCTGTACCTAGTTTAAAAACTAAGACGTTTAGGGTATTATTTATATAAAGCTTAATTCATATTTTTTTATTGTAGAATTAGCCCTTAAAGTTTGTCGGATAAGTTGTGAAACACCCTGAATTATTTACATATACAGGGTGTTTCACCGGGAACTGCTGCGATCGATTTCTCGAAAAGTACGCTTTGGAAAATATGGAAAATTTGTTTGTGTGTAGTCTAGTACTTTTATTTGTTGAAATCCAAAAAAAATGCCTTGTTAATATTACGGTCTTTACTAAATATTTTAATAGACATTTAAAGCTTTATAAGCTAATATAAACAAAACCTTCAAGTTTGCTATTTCAAATTGAATTCTGTGCATTAACGGTTCTTCCAGCATATAGCAAACTTTCTACTAAAAAAACTGAGTGCATTTTCTCAGTACCAAATATAAATATGCAGAAGTTTTTGATCCATTAAATTCAACAAAATAAAGTAAAAGATGTTAGAGTTTTAGTACAGGGATATATTCCAAAAGCTGATAATATTCTAGACGAAGATACTGAAATCTTAAAAATATCGGAAATTCAAAAGAACCCCTCTATGACTCAGACTCTTTTTTATGCGATAATCATTTAAATGTGTGTTTATTTTTTAATAAAATGTATTTTTATAACTTTTTTATCCCTCACTTGTCCAAATTTACACAAATTTCCTTCACCTTTGTCTTTTAAAAACTCCTAATAAACCAAATAGTAGAGTCTATAAAATCTGTTAACACAAGAAAAAAAATTGTTTATAATAATTATACTTTATATTAGAGATGAGCTTAACTGTGAATTTTTATTCACAGATATACCTGTGAATGTGATTTTTTATTAATAGTGATTTTTACCTGTGAATGTGAATTTAAGTATTAACGAATAAAAGAACGATAACGACGTTATTATTTCACAGAAGATTAAATCCTATTCAAAACAAAACATGTTAAAAACGCAGTAAATTATTCGCCACCTTGTGAATTTGATAATTATGCGAAAAAGGGTCATTCACAGTTTAACCATTCAACAACAGCTAATTTAATAACTATGTGAAAAGTATTATTCACAGTTTACCCAACACCACACAACAGTAAATTTGATAAATTTGTAAAAATATCATTCACAGTTTAGCCATTTACAGGTAATTTTTAAACTGTTGACAGGTCGTAAACGTGAAATGTCATTCACAGTGAATGATTCACGGGTAGTGATTTTATGCTCAACCCTACTTTATATGTTATACAGTTTTCTGTAAATTGCCAACAACTTTGAAATATGGACTTGTCTAGTTTTGCCCCAAAGTTTTCAATTGCCACTTAAGTTATGGTTCAGTTGAACTTCCTGGTACATGAAGCTGTCCATTTAAAATATATTGCTGTCACTTTTGACATTAACTTAAGTAGCAAGTGTGATTTGTTTTATAATACATTATGTAGTATATTTAAAAAAAGAGATAGTAAATGTAAAACTTTATTCATACCTGTAGTAAACCTTTTGCTGGTGGGATTTTTACAAAAATATGGATCTAAAGCAACAGTCTTCACCAATCTTCCAACATTAAGATTGTAGTTGTTCTCTTTCGAAAATAAACCATGTACAAAATCTCTTCCATCATCTGAGCAAGTGGAAATATATTCCCGCTTTGATCTATTGATATTTGATTCACACTCACAGAATGTGCTTTTAATTTTTTGCTTTCTATGATATTGCCTTCGTAATCCAGAACATATATTATTCCCCAATGTGATCCAATACATATGAACTAAAAAGTGATTCATTCATTATTTTTATTGGAAAGTTTTAATGATATGCAAAAAGCAAATAATTTTCTCCTTATTTAAGTAAGGTTCCAAAAATAAAGAAGAACTTGTTAGGTATTCCTTGAGACCAGCGGCGGCGGCGTGCACACTATAAAAGCATAAAAGTATTGCTTACCCTGGAAAAATTACTGTAATAACTTGTTTTTTAGTCATTTTAAAATTTACTGCACTGCCTAAGTCAGATGACATTATAAAGTCAGTGGGGGACATACAACTAAAATATTTTGACAGCTCTACCAGTTGATGCCAACTTCCTTATTTTAAATGGAACACCCTATATATTATTTATTTTTAGACTCTGCGTAAAATTCTAAACATAATTTACATATAATATTCTATACCTAAGTCCAATCGTTTGTGACTTATTTTAAATTTTATGTCAAAAATGACGTTTGCAAGCCATTACATAACCATCAATTTCTTCTAAATAAAAGCCTTTAATATGAGTTGGGGTTGGGTTTCTCGTAGAGAAAGGACTATTTTAGTAGACTGGAATAATATTTTGACAATTAATAAATACAGACTGGTCAAAAATATTCGTTAAAAACTATAACGACAAAAACCTTAAAGTCAATTTTTTCAAATGGAAACTCCTATCTTTTTTACCTTATCCTATTAAGCATCAAAAATAAGGAGAGGTTTGTAAAAGGATGTCTATTCCAAAAATTTAAAATTTTCGAAATATTAACAATTTAATATTATCCATACTGTGCGGCTTAGTTTCGCTTCTAGTCGGCCTTGACAACAAAATGCGGCGTCACAACCAACTACCTATCCGTACTTAAATGCATTATTAGAATAGATAAATATTAAATCGTTAATATTTCGAAAACTGTAAATTTTTGGAATAGACATCCATATACAAACTTACCTTTATTTTTAATGCCTTATAGGATAGGGTAATAAAAGATAGGGGTTTCCATTTGAAAAATTGACTTTTAATGTTTTTGTCGTAATAATTTTTAAAGAATATTTTTGGGCACTCTGTATTTATTAACTGTGAAAATATTGATACAGTCTACTAAAGAAGTTCTTTTTTACAAGGAACCCG
>JACEGR010003134.1:0-111556 GCA_014170235.1 Listronotus bonariensis | reverse complement strand
ATTATTATTATTATGATATACAGGGTATTTTCTAACAACGATACGAAACTTAAGAGAGTACGTTTTTGTGCCTTTTATGAAAAAATTTTTCATATAAACATATGTCCGGACTTGCTTTAATTCTGAGTGACAAGGCGTTAAGATTTCCAAAAAAGCGGTATCTTTTAAATAGCTTAGAAACCCTTTAACTGATTTGAATAAAAATTTAAAACACTTATTAAATATAAAATGGCGGTTATAGAGCTTAACTTGGACTAGGATTATTAGGTCCAGTGGCGTCTCAATGAGCACCACAGCCAAAAGTATTGTGGAAAAAACGTACGCCACTGACTTTTTATAGGGTTTTAATATTTTTTTCTGATTAAGAAATTAACAATTTAACTTGTTAGTTCTATCTATCGTCGTTTTTAAGGAAAAATATTAAATCTACTTTAATTTCTTCTAAAAAGTACCCATAGACAACATAATATAAAAAGCAGGAATAAAAATAAAACAATTTTTGCCTTAAAATAAATAAGCATTAGTATATTTTATCAAAAATTGTCATTTTCCTTATTAACTTAGGTCAAAAATGTTTATTTTTTATTTTGGATTCTATTTAAAGCTGTTTACGGTTCCTTTTTCGGATGACTTAAAGCGGCTTAATTTTTTTCTCAGCAACGAAGCGAGATGCAAAGAAAGTATAACAGACTAAAAAGTTGCATCTTTTATTGCCTAATCTGAAAAATGTAGAAAAACTTCATAAAAAGAAAGTGACGTACATATTTTTTTAAATATTGGCTGTAGTGCCCAATGAGACGCAACTGGGTCCTATTGTCCTAATCTAGGTAGAGCTTTACAATGCCGAAATGTACCGAATTTTATCCAAGTCGGTTTAAAGGTTATAAAGATATTTAAAAAATACCAACTTTTTTAAAAACTTTAACTCAAAAGACATATGAAATCACCACCTTAAGTTTCGTATCGTAGTTAGAAAGCACCCTCTATTTTAATTTTTAAATTATCTGTGTTCTTGTAATTCGTATTAAGATAAAAACAAATTAACCTAACGGACCTTTATTCACAACCATTAAACAAATTTTACCAAAACCTAAACTATTTTCTCTTTTTACCCTCTTTTTAAAATTGGGAGCATAATATTCAAAATTGTTTTTGATGCCAGAGGCAATTTACAAATTTAATATAAGATTTTTTTCCATAAACTTTATACGTATAAAATATTAATATTTTATTGGTAAAAATATAGAGGTATTTGATTTTTTTACTTTACTTTTTAACAGAAAAAGCGTAGTATTACCTAAATTTCTGAGTGAAAAAAAATTGCATCTAAAAATTTGGTTACCGTTATGCAATAAAGAAAAAATATAATATATAAACCACATAGCAATTATAAACAAAATTTTTAAAAAGATAATCGAGCCTGCAACTATCCTTTTGTAAATAACGTATAATTTTGTTGCCGTATTTGTTTTTCTATAACCTTGTAAGTTGCAAATGTGATTTGTCAAATAATAATCCTAACTGGTATGCAGTCATTTTTTAGATATCAATAAATTTAATATTTTTTAAAATACCTATAGCTAATGTTACATTTTTTTAATGAAATAATAAATTTTAACATTAAAAAAACTAACAGGGTCATTCAGGTTGGGTGTCCGTCATTGGTTACTTCATAATTATTTGAAATCCGAAATATTTTTAATTAGCAAACTAGTAGCATTTTTTAGGCTCTCTAATACTAAAGATTAGAAAACACAATTGACAATCGGGTCTTTAGGTTATACAGCAATTCACCCATTTTTTAAATAGAACACCCTGTATATTTTCTCACCATTAGAAAGATCTTTCTAATCGTTTAGAAAATGTCTTTATGTCGTATAATTAATTTTTCATAGTTTCGGAAATATGGCCATTCGTTAAATAGTAAACTGGCTTTTTTATATAAAAGATCCTGTATATGGTATCATCGTTAAAAGGATATTTTAAAGAGTTTTAAGAAATAACTACCATTGATGTGTCTATCTTATATAGTTTTGGAAATATAGCTAACAAATCTATAAAAAAGTAGATAGTTTCTCCGTTTAATTTCTGACACTATACTTATTGCTTATTACAAGTATAGCTTAGAGCTGTGATATAATGGAAATTTAACGTAATTTTTATATTTAAATGGCCATATTTCCAAAACCATAAGGACATATCAAATGTGGTATTCTCCTAAAGATCTTTAAAATATATATTTAATGGTACAGCTATAAAATTCCTGGGAAGGGGCATATTTTCGAAACTATAAAAAATTGAATTTATCACATACTAGCGGACCCGTGCCCACTTATTTGAGCGTTAACATCTGAGCTTTTGGTTTAATCATAGTAAAATATAGCCCATTACACTACTAAATAGTGTAGCTTTCTGATTATTAAAGAATTTTTATGATAGGCTTAGTACTTCCGAAGGTTACAAACTTTTTCTCTTTATATATTAGTATAGACGGACTTTTTTTAAGGGATTTTAAAAGATCTTTCTAATGGTGATGAACTATACAGGGTGCTCCATTAAAAAAAAATATTTTGATGCATAACTCGAAAGCTTGATTGTTAATTGTTTTTTCCAATCTTTAGTCTTAAAAAGTGGAAAAAATGCTACTAGATTGCTAATTTCGAATACTAACGACGTTACTAATGATGGGCACTTTATTTGGATAACCCTGTATACAAGGTGTTTCATTTACAATAATGAAGTAATGCCATATCGAAGAATTGGCCATTTTGTTTTTGTGGTAACGAAATGTCACAACCAAATGACGGAGATATTATAAAAAAAAATAGTGCTTTCTGCGAATACCATCTGATAACTTTTTGTTCTTAAGTTATTTGCGATCAAAACGGGTCAAAATATACTCGGGTACCATTTAATGTTACTTTCCGTTTTTTAAACAGTTTTATATGTAGTGTCCAATCGAAGTTTCGGCCAGTTTCGGCAAAAAATCAAATTTCGGCGACAGTTTCGGTTTCAAATTTGGCCGAAACCAAAACCAAAACTGATTTTGGAAGTTGACGTGCGCTCGGCTAACTTCGTTTTTCAGGGCAACGCTATCTTAATTAAAAAAATGATAAAAATACAGTGTTTTTCTATTCAAATTTTTTGGCACCACCCTATCAAAAGAAGTATATATGGTGTGTCTACGTAAGTTGGCATTAAATGGAAAACTTTTTAACTATAGGTTTCACGAAAACAAAATTCTTTATAAAAAGTTCTGCATGGTCCAGAACCTAAAAAGCAATCATTAGACATCAAATTGTATCGGTCATCCAAGAGATGTGTTCCAAAATATAATTTTTGCTTAAAGAGCAAACGCCACTGCTTTAAAAAATATTATTTATCTGAATTTATACGCTCTTACCAGCCAATATATTAAGTGTTGTACCTACTACATAATAGCCTTAAGAAATGCATCAACAGCAAGTTGAGCCCATCAGGATATAATATATTCATGTTGTTGTAATCTATAAAATATTAGCCTTTTAAAAGATTACCAGCAAACCACTTTCCGTAAAAGTTAAGCGGGGTCCTTTGTGTAAAGACAATATGTTTTGTTATCTAAATAACAGAATATACGGGTCCGTTTTAGCTAAGGTACGAATCAAAGGGAATTTCCTATGTTATTTCATGAAAAAAGTTCCTATAAACTTTTACCGAACTTGCTTCTGCCTGAGATACAGGGAGTTAACTTTAAAAAAGCCGGTATTTTGTAATCCTAATTTATTTTACCAATTTTGTCGCGTTATGGAAGCCCTTTTTCGAAAGTCCTCAAAAACAGCTTCGATTTTGATCATTTTTTTTTAACTTTTTTCTTTACGTAACATTTAAAATCAGAAGTCTCTCAAAGTCGAAAAATAAATGCTGGCATTTTTAAACAATATAAAGGGTATTTATAGGTGGTGTTCAGTAACTTTGCCGACAAACTTTAAGGGGTGATCCTCTCAATGAAAAATAAGAAAAAACTTCATACGAACATTAAGAAAAATAATTGTTTTCAATAAAAAAATTATACCAGTAATGATAATTGTGAGAAATTTAAGAAATCTTTTAGCATCAAAGGATTTTTCAACGTATATAGAAAACAGTATCGTCCGTGAAGTATTTACCGTTATTTTTAAGGAAAAAAGGGTACGCCACTGCATTTTTCCAAAATAAAAAATACTTTATTAAATTTTTGTTTACATTTACACAAATTTGTTCTACCTTAAATAACTACAAACCAAAACATGGTCATAATATCGCTAATATCTGATTTTATAATAAACTAGATTGAATCCCTTCGAATTCGACGGGTTTTCGACAGTTATTAGCGATTTAAGTTAAACTCCTCATTGAATGCGTTTTTAACTCTCCTAGTGCACTATAACATTTGTCATATTTGCTTAATGTTGTTGCCATTTAATTAGATTAGAATTAGAAAAGATTTTATTTATTATACAGTGTGTCTACGTAAGTCGGCGGCATATGGTAACTTTTTATTATTAATTTTACAAGAAAAAAGTTAATCTTTATAAAAAGTTCTGCATGGTCCAAAACCTGAAATGCAATAATCAGGTATCAAATTGTGTCAGATTTAGCCAAAAATGTAACTTTTTCTCAAGAGTAAAGTACCTGTATTGTTGCTAATATCACAAATTGTGATAAAGAAAAGATGTTAAGAATTAAAAATTACTTCCAAATATGCAATTTTGTTTACTTCCAAAAACATATTTTTTTTTCTGCGAAAATCGAGAAAATTTAAGTTTGTACATTAGTGCATTGTACAGTATTCTTGTTTTAATAACAATTAATTTAAAAAGTTTATTTTAAACTATCCTATGGCATTTATAAATCGTGAAATATAGTGCACAAATATACAAACCTAATTTTTACCATTATCGCAAAAAAAATTAAAATATTTTTTTTTTGAAATGACCAAAATTGCATATTTAAAAGTAATTTTTAGTTTTAAACTTTTTTCTTTACAACAATTTGCTATATTAACAAAAATACAGGTATTTTACTCTTGAGCAAAAATTCCATTTTTGGCCAAACCTCGTATATGATTGACACAATTTGATATCTGATGATTGCATTTTAGGTTTTCAGCCATGCAGAACTTTTTATAAAGAATAACTTCATTCGTAAAATTAATAATAAAAAAGTTTCCCATATGCCGCCAACTTACGTAGACGCACTGTATATAATTAGAAATAAGAAAAAACGCAACTACAAAATTATGAAATAAAACGCATCCAGTCAGCCGGTGAGGCAAACAACCTTGGCAGCGGTATTATTAACCTATAAAATTATTTGTGTTACGTCAAGCGGTCGCCGACCAATGATAAATTAAACACGCAACTTGCAACGCAGGAACCTGTAATCTGATTGGTTTTAAGCACCCAAGACGGTCATGCAATACTCTTACATTGGCGGAGTCATGGTTGGTTCTGGTTAGTTAAATCTTTTTTTTAATTCCTAAGTAAAGCGAAAAAAGGTTTAACTGGCCAGAACTAACCATGACCCCCAATGTGACAGTTTCGTATGTCTGTCTATAGCGCTTCAAACCAATCAAATTACATGTGCTTGTGCTTTTTAGTGTAGTCTGTCTAAAACCCGTCCGAATTCGATGGGGTTCCATCTAGTTTAAGGTAAAAAGAAAAAGGGTTTTTAATTTTGTCTTGTTTACCACATATATCGAAAATATTTAATATTGTTATATCGATATATCGAAAACTTACATATCGATATGTGAGTTCCGATTTATCGATATTTGAAAATAATCGATATGTCGTTGCCATCCCTATCGATACTGCGTTTGACGTAATATTTCCCGCGATATAGGCAACGCAAGTTACATTTTGTTTTTTTAAGAAGAAAAAGGGAAATAAAACATTTAAAAAAGTAGTAATACGACGTCTCAGTAATCAGAGGATCATTAAAAAAAAAAGACCAAGTAAATTGGTACAACAGAAGTCTCTGTTGAAGTGTCTGAAAATTATGGCTTTGCGTTTTAAATATATAGATAACTATTACTTTCTTTATATATTGTTTTAAACAAAATTTATTTCTTACGAGAAAAATGGTTCAAAACATCAGTGTTTTACCATTTAGTCCATATACTAATTATACTAATTATACTTTGGCCACTATAAATTGATAATAATTACCTAGTAAGTAACTCCGGTTACTGTAGTTTTAAACATATAAAATACAGTTTTTATTACGATAACTAGGGTTACTTTGAATAACCTTGAAGTGTAGATTTCGTTTTATATTTACCAACCATCAAGAAAAAAAGTTTTTGACGTTGACGAACACGTTAAAACAGTATGTTATTTTACACTTAATACATGTATGTCATTTTACTCAAAAACGACAATTTAGCAAACATGCTTAATTTTTGATGAGTATAAACATACCTATTGTAATTATATTTATATATACACATAGCCAAATTATTGTTTTTCAATAAAAAAAATACCAAAATTTGTAATAAAACTATGTAACTTCGCAAAGGTGCACAAATTATAAATTGATTAGAAATATTTTGCGGTTGGTGAATTGGAAATTAAACTTGAAATGTCGTGCAAAAAAAATCAGGGACATGCACCTGTATGGTTATTTCGATACTAACTGTAGTGATCATGTTTTACACTTCAACACATTTAAAAAGTCGCTGCTAAAGCGGGAAATTCAAAATTTTTTAACTGGGTCATTTTACCTGAGTATGCCATTTTAGGCTAGTTTCCCTATTTATTGTTGTTGGGACTAAATTTTTATAAAAAAAAATATGAATTATAATAAAAAACAAACACATTGCTTTTTTATGGTATAAAATATGCAATTAAGTGAATTTTATTTTTTGTTCTTTAAAAAATTTTTTAATTTAGTGTTAAAAACGCCATACCGAGCTCAATATGCCCATTTTTTTACAATAGATTGATGGCCTATTAAAAGTCAACAGTCATATTATGTCGATGCTTTTCGGAAAAACCGGCACAACTCATTTTTTTTTTTTGAGATGTGACGGCCATTCTGGAAAGAAGCGATCAGTAGCGTAGCTAGGCGTAGGCGGTCACCTACGGCCTCGCGCCTTGGGTAGGGGCGGGGCAAGGTATAAATGTGACTTACAGAAATAACATAAAAATGAAAGGGTGTGTCCTTTTTTCTATGCCCGTAATTGTAATGTGTAAATGAAACCTCGCTTAAGGGTAATAGGAAAAGGCAGGTAACATTGTGTAAAAAGGAATGAGCAGAAAAGGGGGACCGCTAATAACTTTGCCTTTGTCTAAAAGGCTTCGTAGAAAAGGTTACCATTCTTTTTTCCTCAAAGTTTTTTTCCACGATCATTGTCGAAAAAGGGGCCTCGCGGATACGACTTCGCCTACGCCTGATTTTGATCACGCAACGCCACTGGCAGCGATATATGTACTTTAAATATCTTTTATACTTACCTAAAACAGCTGGTAAAAATTCATTATAGACGATAACTTGCATTTCAGCTATTAATATTTGTCTGGCTTCTAAAAACAAATGTTCATCATTCCAATGGGGATTTAGCTCGGCCAGAATTTTGGCAATCCGATTATGTTCTCGTAAAAACAAAGTATGCATTACAACCAGAGTTATCATTTGGTTTGTTCTTGTATCTCCTAAAATACAGGAAATATTGATCACCAGAACATTGATTACAATTTCCCAAGGGCGTAGCTTAAAATTTTAAATATACAGGGTCTTACAGGATGTTGGCGGTTTAGTGGCAGATTCGTCCATCAAAAAATATGAAAAAAGTTTACAGGGTTAGTAGAAAAAACCGGAACGTTGAATTATCTTCAACAACCGTTACATATAAATAAACCAATTATTTTTTGCAAAGGGGTAGCTGAACATGAATATATATTTTTAAGGTTTCAAAGCTTTCTCTGTAGGCCAGAAAATATTAAAATTTTAAATGAAATACCCTATTTTTTTTATTGTAATCAATTGCTTGTATCAACTTTATTATGACCCGATATAAACGCTTTTTTACTCCTGTCAATTTGGAAAATATGGATCAAGCTTGAATACAGAAACGAGTAGATATGGTCAATTATCTCAAAAACGATCCAATTGAATTTTGACAATATTAGTACAGGGGAATAACTTAACATTTTAAATTCAGAAATTGCGTTTACGATGTTTCATATTAAAATTTCCCTATTTCCTTTCCTTGACTTTTTAAGACGTCGCAAAACTTTAGAAGGTCCATTTTTACCCCTATCCTAATATTGACGAATATTAGTTGGATCGTTTTTGGATAATTGACGATACCTAGCCGTTTTTCTATTAATTTCGAAAATAGCATGATGCCATATCTCCGAAATTGACAGGAGTAAAAAAACGATAATATTAGGTCTTAATAAAGTTAATACTAGCAATTGATTACAATAATTAAACAAAGGGTATTCCATTCAAAATTTTAAAATTCCCTAACCTACAGAGAAAATTATAAGCTTGGCAACCTTGCAAATATAATTTTTTAATTTCTTATTGTTTAGTCAGCACAAAATTTGAGTCATTTATATTTATCGGTTGATGAGATAATCCACCGTTCCGGTTTTTTCTAGTAACCCTGTATATGTATATACAGGGTGTAATTTATTTGATGGCTAAAAATAAAGGGTATAATTCCTTAGCTTATTTTAGGAAGAAAAGTTCATATAAACATATGTTCTAAACCTTTTAACTCTTTAGATACAGAATTTCAAAAAAAGAAAAATCTATTTTTTAAACATCCTAACCATTCTTTACCTATTTTGTTTTAATTTGGCAATATTATTAATTACATTAGAGGGATAATTTATCACTATCTTAATTACATTTAATAGGTCCAGTGGCGTCTCGAGAGGCAACTGAAGAAATAGTTTCAACCAAAAAACGGTACACCACTGACTAAGTAAACGTGTGTAAAATTTTTGTGCTTTCTTTAGATAAAGCAATTTTTTCTGTATCTAGTTTAGTTAAAAAGAAAAAAAATAAAATTTACTTAATTGCATATTTTTAGACCATAAAAGAAGCATTGCGATATATTTTCCTTTTAAAAAATAGGTTTTATAATTTTTAATAAGCAATTATGTAATAACAACAATATATACTAATTTAAATAAGGTTTATATTCTGTATACCAGTTTTTAATAGCATAGGTGTTTTGAAACTTTTTGGTTTTTTTGAAGATTTTAACACTATGTATCTCAAAAGTTAGGACGTTTAAGACATATTATGTTCATATGAAGTTTTCTTCCTAAAATAATCTAAGGAATCATTCATATTCTGTATTTTTAGCCATCAATTAAATTACACTCTGTATAAACATCTGTCCGGTAAACAAAAAAATATTAATATCCTTAATATTTCTCATCCAATTTTAATAAAATTTAAAAGCGGTATTTGTGGCATTGGGACGCTAATTTGACTCTAACTTGATTAAATATATTTAGTCTAGTGGCGCCTTAAGCTGTACTCTTGTGCAGTCTATATTGTATTATTTGTATTAAGCAAGTTTAAATACAGCCTGTAGCTACTTAGATTTTTCTATCCTGTTTAGTTTTTAGAAAAAAAATCACCTAACTTAAGTTTTTTAAAGTTCTTTGTTATTTTTTGGGCGGGCGTGGGATATGAAATAAGGAACATATTATTATTTTATTGAAAACTAAGCAAAAACAAAACAAAAATTAGAAAGCTAAAATGATCATTTAATATATATTTTTTAAAATATTTTAAATTGCATTGGTCACGTGGTTAAGTAATTATGATCACTCGCAACTTATGCCAGTGATGGCGATAATGTTTTAAAATAATATAGCTTTTATCATGTAGAATCACCAGCTAAAGTTTCGTGATTTTTAAATTGCCCTAAATAGTCTTGTTAAAATTAAACAATTTTATTTAAGATTTTTAACAAAAACTAAAAAATTATGAAGGTAGCTAACTATAAAATAGGAACCCCAAATATAATATATTATAAACACCATTAAAAGATAAACTTAACAAGCAAGAAACTGTTTGGTGGAAACTAATGTATAACATAGAAAGCAACAAAAACAATTTGAAAAAATCACAGATCCAGGCATCAGACTTTGGTGCAGCGCAATTACAGTGACCAAAGCCCACACCAATGCTGTGGGTGTCTTCAGCGAGGTCCGACGGAATTGACACGGGACTTAAATGCGAGTAGGGAAGGAAAGACCTCCCGGGCAGCAGGTTCCACCATCTAGAAACACTAGGGATAAAAGAACAAACAAAGTGGGCAGTTCGGGGCCTGTCCAGTTGGACCGTATAGGCATGCATACGTGCGGCACCACAAGTTCCTCTATTGGGAACCGCCGAAGAGAAACTATACTTGACAATTTCTCAGAGCAGAAGCTATAGAAGTACCTATAAAAAGGAATAAATTCCCCACAAGGTGACGACGAGCCAGAGACAGTCGCCTCTCTGTAAGCGAAGGATCATTTATGAGGCGAACAGCCACTTTTTTACTTATTTTTTTCTTTTAATTCTTTTCCTTTATTAAAAGCTGTTTACATGATCAAGAAACCCAATAATGGGATAGTCCATCATTGGTAACTATGATCTGTCTATATTTGGATTTGTTATATTTTTTTATTTAAGAATGTAATACAATCAAATACCGTTGAAACCTACAACAGAACTTTAAAATATCGTTAAAAGTTATAAAAATACATGGTATTCCGTGCAATTTTTGCACAAAAAATACGTATCTTGTAAATACCTTAAAAAGTTATAAGAAAGCGATAAAACAAAACGTTACTACAGCGACAAAATTGCTTGCACTACTATCATGTTACCACTTCTACTCGCAAATGAGCATAAAAAGAGGGACAAACTCCTCTTATTGCGTTTGTGAGTTTCCGTTTAACGGAAACGCCGGTATTCAATATTAGGGTTACTATTGCATATTTGGTTACTTTCGTCCAATATTAATATTGTTACGCTATTTACCCGATTCAAAACACGCTGAGCCTTGTTCCATGGTCAAACATGCTTCTGGATCTTTTGATAATGGCAGCAGCTCTCTTCCATGATCGTTAAATACTTTAAGCTGACCCTTGTGAAAGGTTCTTAATTCACCGGTTTGCTCAGGTGTGGATCCATAAACAGATGATGCATCGATAAAGTGGGTGAGTTTGTTCATCTGTTAAAACCAAAAATGGTATATAAGAAATATGATTTTTATATAACCCAGCCCTAAATGCAATAGTGGATAATTTACCGATAGTATCCAATTATTTGTAGATTTTAAATTGAATATTAATTTAAAACGCTTTTCAAAAACAAATGATCTTAAGGGTAATATTTATT
Source organism: Listronotus bonariensis (assembly GCA_014170235.1). NCBI lineage: Eukaryota > Metazoa > Arthropoda > Insecta > Coleoptera > Curculionidae > Listronotus > Listronotus bonariensis. Next base: position 100,174 of record JACEGR010003134.1, on the reverse strand, counting down.
ATGTGCATATTTTTTTAAAACTGGTTAAAAGAAAGAACTATTCAGGGTGTCTCTAAAGGGTCTGTACAAAATGCTACCGTAGACTCCTTGGCAGTGGCGGTGTTACATATTTGCGGCTCCTAAATTTTGTTACCTTTGTCATATTCTCACATGAACGTAAAAATTTTAAGGAACATAAAAAGTCCACTTAAAAGTAGGTATTTATGAAGCAAAAGAAATAAGCTCAATAGATTCAATCTTGAGGTCGTGCTGTCCCCCGACACAAAGCGAGGAGAAAAAAACTGAGAAATAAAATCTACAATTTTTTTCGAGTATAATAAACTATTTTTATTTGTAAAGGAAAATAAGACTGCTAAATGGTAAAAAAACATACATACTATTAAAATATATAAAATGTAAAAAATTAATCATGTAGAATTTAAAGTTTTAAACTGGTCGGCTGTTGTATTTGAAACGACAATTAGACATTGCGTTACTATGGAAAATTTTAAACAAATTATTTTGCCAATTTAATTTTGTGATTTGTTTTTATATAAAGGAAATGTGTAATAATGTAATGTAATTTTATCGAAAGTGATAGCAACTCCGATTTTAACTATATTGGCATACGGGGGTTTATCATCAAAGTTTAAAATTGATCCAAACTAAGTTTCACTTATTCCCTCTTTTTTGTATAAAATTCTTTATATAACAATAAATTGATACATATTTATTATTTTATAAACATCTTCTTTTTTACACCTTTTTTCGATTAAATTAAAAAAATACTTTTAAGCGCCGTAGCAAGGCATACAAACTTACCTATATATGTATTCCCATGCAACATTGCTGATTTAATGTAAAATGATGATTTTTTTATTATAATAAAAAAATAAAATCAATAAAAAAACATGTTTTAAAAGGGTTTTTGATGTTAAATAAAATATTTTGTGCTAATCACTCCCGTATACCAAATTTGGTCAAATTCTTGCCCTACTTTCGAGACAATTAACCAAAATATTCTAAAATTTAATATCTACCTTTAATTACGTGTATGTATGTCCGGGAAAAAAGTAATTTTAATATAAGTCACGTTATAGGGTAAAATGTTTTTTCCCGTAACGGAAAACACATTTTTACTAACTACCTTAATACTTAAATAATGTCTTTTTTATTTTTCTAAATCAAAATAAAACATTTATGAAGTAAATCTGCCGCCCCCTAAAAATATGCCGCCCTTGCTCCAGCCTACTTAGCCTGCTGGTAAATCCAACCATTGCTCCTTAGGCCACAATACAACGATCTAACGCAGTTTAGCTTAGTCATAAAGTTAAGCGTTTGCATGATATAGAGTGTGTGTTTTGTTTTAGCCATATTTAAAGATTTATTTATTATTGGCATCTTTTTTATCAAAATCGGTATATGGGGTTCTTTAAATGCAAGGAATTAAAAGCTACTTATATTTTTACTGGTGAATCTAGGGAGCCACTTGCGGTACTTTCCTTTTGTTCGAAGTGCCATTATTTTTTGTGCCTCGGTATATTATGATTTTAAGAGATATTTTCTATTCTTCCATAATTTTTTCACAAATAAGGTATACCTAATAAATATCGCTATGATCAACCGTTTCCAAGATATTTAAGATTAAACGTTTTATTTCACATAAGAAATTTGTTTCGTATTCCTTTACGCTTTATTTAGGACACCCAGGTTTCTCTAAAAGATCTGTACAAATTGGTGCTATAATTTTTATACGCCAAAATACAACGACCTAACTCAACTTGTCTTGTCTAGTTAAATAGTTGATAGTTTGCGGGATAAAGAGTATCCAAGTGACCAGCAACCTTTCGACGAAGGTAAATTACATTAGATCGTTTGGTATGGCACAAAAAATGTGTGATAGCATCTTCTACAGACTTTTGGACACTACCAGGTGTCCTTGATAAAGCGTAAATTAATGCAATGGCAAACCAATGTTTGGGTTAAAATATTTAATCTGAAATATCTCAAAATTGGTTGCTTGTAGCGATATTTATCAAGTATACCTTTTTTGTACAAAAATACGGGAGAATAAAAGTGCTATATTAAAATTATAGTATACCGGGGCAAAACAAAGTTATGACACTTTGAACTAAGCAAAAAATGCAGGTAGCTCTCTGTACATTTTACCTACGACAAAAACAGTATCATATTTCGGTTTTCCACTATGAAAAACATTTTGATACTAAATTTTGTAAAAAAAGTGTCTCATAATAACTAAGATATTAAAAAATAACTAAAATAAAATAGAAACTTTGACACCCTGTATAATTAAAACGATTAACTTTTCGACTGAGGTAAATGACGTTAGACTAATGTGAATTAAGAGTACGTGTAAGCCGAGTAATTGTCGAAATTGCCGCATGCAAGAGTAACTGAGTTTTTCTCTAGACAAGGGATAAGTATTGGCCGACTCTTTTGCCAAAACAAACATGATTGTGTCTTTGAAGTATAAAAATGGACAACATTTTTGGCCCTTGATAAAATGCGCAAAAGGTTCTCTAAAAGATATTTGTTTCTAAAAAAATCTTCTCGGTAGACTACTATGCTATAAAAATTAAGTGATTACAAAGACAATCGTAGTTTCACTAGCAGGTTCATAGAACAATGCTAAATTTTTGGGCATCAGTTTGGATGCTGGCTAGGCTGAATTTATGAAGCGGCAAATTATACGTACTTTTTACGTTTGTACTCGATGGATACCCGCTTCATAAATCCCACGAAGCGAGCGTCCAAGCTGATGAACAAAAATTTAGTATTGTTCTGGGTGTCTATAGTGAAACTATAATTGTCTTTAGTGATTATAAATGTTCATAAATTAATAAATATAGGGGTAGTTTTTAGGTTTATGCACAAAAAATGATTGGAATCCATAAATTATACCATTTCTAAATGTTTCAGGGTTTTTGGTTTGTTTAAATATTGAAACGACTTTTAGAAATAAACCATTGCAACATCGGTTGTACTCTCAAAAATTTGTTTTTTAAATTGTTTGCTCTAGTTGTCAAAATAAAAAGCAAAAAAAATGTTTTATTTTGACCTAAGTAAATTAGGTTTAGTTAAATAAAGTTATTTAGGTAAATAAAATGGTACATTCCATAAATATTGTGAAGGATTTCAAGTAAAGAAAGAACTTTATTAATCTTTATTTGGGAATTAAATTTATTTCTGTCTAAAAACTTTGACAATGACAGTCAACCAAACTTTTTACTGGTAATAATAAACAATAATTACAATAGAAAATTCTCTGCTGGCTCATATTCCCTTACATTCTCCCAAAAACTCAACTCAACCTCGCTTTTCGATCAAAATAATATTTTTAATTGGTAACGTTTTTAATAGTTAAGAGATCATTTTGATATTTGGTTACTTAAACCAAAATAACTTGTTTTTAGGTCTAAAGGTATGCCCACATACCACGGCATCATACCAACAGTGGTATACCCCGAGTTAACTTCATATTTGCCCTGATATTCGCACACTAAGCACTTATACAATGGTTCTCCGTGACTCTGCCGATGCCTCGTCAAATAATATTTATTAGTCGTGCTATTAGAACATTGACTTACTTTGAATATTCACTTAAGCCGGCCGTCCATGAGAGCGGTTTTCCGCTCGCGGATGATAAAATTAGCGTTGTGATTGGTTAGTGCAAATTTAAAATGCTTTTCCCGCCAATCACAACGCTGAATTATCATTCGCAAGCGGAAAACCGCTCTCATGGACAGCTGGCTTTATGGTTTACCCATGACTTGCATGTGCGTATGTGTCATTTAGTATCAATGAAAATATTTTTCTGATCCATGCCGTCCGTCTGATGCCGTCGTATATGCGCGTACTTTTAATCAAAATATTATTTTTTAAGCTATTACTCTAAAAGGTAGTAGTAATTTAAAAAAAATGGACGTTCTTCAAACAAGAACTTTTCTTTAACATCATAATTTCAAATGGGTATATTTAAATAAAAAAATCGATAGTATTATGTAAAAAAATCATATTTACCTGCTGAGCATATCCCATTGTACAATCATGTCTTGGAGCCAATATAGATCTTACGAAGTTCATACAGCGTTGTTTATATATACCATAGAAGTGATCGTTAGGTGGAATGGGAATAGGCATGCAAGCATAGTGAGTTGCTTCAGGAGGCAACATTGACGTTCCTTCAGAATCGCAGCAAGAGATTGCACTACCATTTACTAAAAAACACAGACTAAAGCAGAGGTCACCAAAAGCGTTTTAAAAATTGGGCAAAGGCGATGTCTAAATTTATTCATTGTTGTATTGTCTCTTTTTAATTTCAATTAAATTTATAATTTGGGTAAATTTTATTACACTATAATTTGGGCACTTTAAATTAGGAATACCTGAACAAAAAATGTATTTTATTGGTTTAAAAAGTTAGTTATCTCAGTTGCCACAATAAAAAAATGTATTTGGGTTTAAGAAGTAACCAACTATGGTAAGTTCCCAGTAGTTCTTAGTATTTGTCGCAATGTAAAGTGCTCAAAGTATAGATTTAAAATTTTATGTCTTTATGTCGAAGATTTAAAACTTATTATCGTTTTTTTAGATTTGTTGCCCAGATGGTAGTAAAAGTAACCACATAATATTCATTGACTAATAATTATAAAAAATAAATATAAAAATAAAACAGGAATTTTCAATACTTACCATAAGACATATCCATTGATTGGGTAAAGTCGTGAGAAAGAAACTGGCCAAACTGCATCACAACAAGAGTGTATTCATGGTTAGGAACATCAATATCGGAAATTACTGTTGTGCTAATAGATCTTGGATTCGGAAGATGTTCTCCATTAACTACTGAAACTCTAGGTGACCAGATTCCTTAAAAATAAAATTGTGCTATTTTCATTTTACCTAATAATTATACTTGTGTAGTAGCGTATTGCACAGTGCACTTCTTTAATGCCCCTCCCTTTTTTAAGGATTAACTAAAAAATAATTCTTTGAGAAATGAAATAAATGCGTAAATGTCATATTTTAAAGTAAATTTAACAATAGAATTTTTCAAGAGGCTGACAAGAACTTTATAATAACCATAAAGTTACAACTTTTACCCATCCCAAAATGAAGGTACTTTTATAATGACCAAAATATTTTATTTAATTGGCTATATTTACAAAAGTTATAAAGATTGATATAATTATTATCCCAAGGTAAGATCTTTTTACTAGTGATTTTATTAATATTATACAGGGTACGACAAAAAGTATCAAAAAGCCTTGTAGGTATATCATTAACAAAAAGGCCTTTCAAAAGAGTTTTAAAAATATGGCCATCCCAATAAGGTAATCAGGTAATTATTAAAATATCACAATTTTGCAGTAGTGCTGACTTTATATTCTAGTTATCTTTAAAATGATGTTTACAAGACTTTTTTTTCCGTTTATTTTTTTTCTAATACGATGCCCAACAGTCATCGCCAGACTGGGCATAAGATATCCTAGGTAAATTTTAATACCTTCAAATATTGGCTTCCCTATTGATTTTACGACATAACTGTATTAGACTATTTTGAAGACATTGGTAAAATATGCTTACACCTTAATTTCCTTATTTTCTGAAAAGCCAAATTATTGTTATTTAAGAAAAAAAATAAACTGTGGTATCTGCGTTTACATACCTTAATAAATCCGCCAGTAATAAATAAAATATCTTGTCAATCTTTAAATTGACGTTTAACTTTCTCTAAGTTATTCATTATTATTTATTTATTACTGGTGGGTTTATTACGGTAGCAACGATTTTACAAATAGTTTTCCTTAAATAACATTTAATTAACTTTGTAAAAAATTACGAAATTTCGTGTATAGTATTTATTAATATAATCAAGTTACAAAATTTAAAAGAAATTGTGGTAGATATTTAAACAGCATATTACGTTGACACATTCTTTAAACGGTACGCAGAGTAAAATTATTAATCAATATTAATATAAAAGTCCATTTAAAAAAATATACAGGGTGTTTATGAAAAGTGCGGAAAAAAGCTACCACAGATTCCTGATGCTAAAATATGACGATCTAACCCAACTTACCTACAGGGTGTCAAGAATTTATTCTGGTTAAGTTTTTATAAATAATTTTGTTAATAGTAGGTCAATTGTCACAAAATTTGGCTTAAAGAAGATGTAGAAGGCGGGAAATAAGAACTTGCTGTCAATTTTATTGTTAACTTTAGGGGGCGCCACCTACGGTGTTCTGCACAAATTAAACACGTTATTACTTTTTTAAGCCACTTTGTATAAAGGATTTTTTAAAAATATGTTTCTTCATTATTTTTTACATACAAAAGGTATACCTGGTAAATGTTGATTTAGGCAGCCATTTGTGAGATATCTGGATTTTAAAAATCACTTTCTGTATGGCGAGGTCTAAGCTATAGGGAGTGTTTTAGAATTAGATAATAATCTTTTAGAGCATGAACCCTAACGTTATTTTAAAAAGAAAAGTTTATATAAACCTACATATGTCCTAAATGGCTTAACTTTTAAGATACAGAGTGGTAACAAAGCCTACCTGTTTAAATTTTACCACCCTGTATCTTAAAAATAATTCTTTTAGCACAAAGGTTTACTTAAACTTTTCTTCTTAAAATCACTTAAGGATTTAGACTGTAAAAGATTAGCATCTAATTTTAAAACACTCTGTATGGCTTAAACCTGGCCGTACAGGAAGTGATTTTTTAAATCCAGATATCTTAAAAACGGTTACCTAAATTAATTTTAATCAAGTATACCTTTATTATGTAAAATATGGTAAAGAATAAGAATTTTTTTAAGTTACATACAGGGTGGTTTAAGAAAGGTATTTCGTTTATAATTTGTTCAGGATACAGCAGGTAGCGCCCCTAAAGTAAATAGTCAAATTGATAGACAGATTCTTATTTCTCACCTTCCAAAACTCGTTAGAGCTACATATTGTGACAATACACCTATTATTAACAAAATTATTGATAAAAAACTAAAACCAGAATAAATGTTTAACACCCTGTATCTTCGAAAGCATCCACTTTTAGACTAAGGTAAGTTGGTACCTTTTTTTCGCACCTTTTAGAGACACCCTGTATATTTAACATGTAATGTTTTAATTTGTTAAAAATCTTACCATCTTGATAGCTAGCTGGCAAAAGTCTTGCATATGGAGTAAATGGTGCTCCCCAGGCAGGATGCAAAACGTTGTTGCAAGCACCGTCAATTCTACGGTATTTATCTGGAATAAGGGGACAAAAGGGAGCATCTATGCAAGTGTGGCCAAGAGGGGTTGGTCTTAAGTCTTGATTAATCATTCCTAGTTCTAATTCTTCATTTGTTAAACCCTGTCTATAATGAAAAGCCTTATACTTTTAACCTAATTTATTTAAGAAATAGTTTTAATACAAACTTAAAATTAATGAGTAGAGGCTCAAGAATTTTTATTTTACATTATAGTTTTTTTTAGTGCTTGTTTTCTTTTCTAACGGATTTTAATTCTATTTTGTGATGTATAGTTTATTACTTTTAACTTTTTAAGTTTTTGATTATTTTAAGAACTACTTTCAAATTATCCTTTTTTCGATTAAAAAGGTTTTTTTTGTTGTTTAATCAAAATAATATACATAAGTAATACAGTGTGTCTACGGATGGAATTACCTATACTTGTAAAAAAATATTTTTAATATTTAAAAAAATAGTTATTCCTTATAAAAATGTTTGCTTTGTCTAAAATACTAAAAGCTATAATAAAAATTGTCCTATGATATACAAGGTGCATAAAAGTCGTGAAAGTATAAATTTGAAAATTGAAGAAAATATAAATGATATATTTTTAAAAATGCTTAATTAAACAGCACAAAAAAGAATTTAAAAGGATCTTTTACAGTTTTTTAACGCTTATCATTATTTTAAAAAATAAGGTGTAAACTAAAATAAATGTTATTTTTATTATAAATAATGAATTTTACTTTTTATATGCATACAATATCAAGTAAAGTTAAAGTGTATGCAAGTTAGTAGCTCAAGAAAAAAACAATTTATTAAAAAGATGTTAAAGTTTTATTACTTTTACGCTATTTAAATATGTATTTAAAAAATATCCATACCCGCGTTTTTTTTTATTTTCCAAAATAACATTTGCGTAACTTTGTTCTCCTGTATATTATAGGGTGATTCTTCTTAAGGATTTAACTCACAAAAAAAAATACCTTAATAAATATTTTTCATTATTTTTTTGTAACATTAAACTTAATTTTCTTAAGAAACCATAGCCAAGAGCAAAAAAAATGTATACCTTTTAATAATTCTTTTCCGGATTTTAATTACTTAATCTCATAAATTTATTTTTCTCATTTTTTTTACTTTTTGAAGTTATATTTTCGCGATTTTGAATGTATATCCTACGGGAATTTTATTGTACCTTAAAGCATTTCAATCAAAGTAAAAATTTTTATGGCGAAAACCTTTTTCGAAATATAAAAATATTTTTTTACAGGTATAGTTAAGTCTATCCGTGGACACACTGTATTTTATACCTAATGGTAAATTCTTTTATGTCTTTTTAGTGCCCTAAAGAAAAAAATAGATTCTCCGAAATGTCGGCTTAGTAGAAACTGTATTTTATCATAGAGTAAGGAAATTATAAGAGTTATCATGGAATAGCCGATTTAAGGACAGGTCATGCGAAAACTCCCAATATAATTTTATTCGTTTCTCGTTGAAATACCGCCAGTTAGTCATTTCAGTAAGCTTACGTGTCTCCCCACCGCTGATGTTACAAGAGGCGAGGCTTGGACCGATGCATTTAAAGTGTAAACTGGCAAAAATGATAAGCCTGCCGCCAGCCTGCCGCAAAAGCGGTACGAAAATTTTAGCATGCCATGGTTTCTCTTATCCGTAGGTATGTTACTTTATGATTTTATTTAACACTTGAGCATCCACCCATTTATTTTAACTTTAAATTCTATTACGGCTGTCATTTATTGTAAAATAAGGTACTATAAGGCTCGGGGTGTTAATAGGGCCCACATTTAAAAACTCGCGACAAAATATATGGGTTCAGGTTTAAACGTTACCCATACATGCGTAAGATTTGTAATTATCACGGGAAGTAAGCGGAGGCTGCTACGCGCTATGTGTATAAATTAAAAGGTAATTAAAAATTAAAAATTTTAAAATTTTATGTCTAATAATTAAACATCCATTTTTTAGGTTATTTACCTATCTTTGAATGCTTTAGTTGCAATTGCTAACTCTAAAGCACTGGTTGCTACATTCATTACTTCAGATAAGTCGGCCATGTTAAAAGTTCTTGAATTTCTAAAATGCCCATAAGTTGCGGGTCCCGGTAGTAATACAGTAAACTGCTTGGACCGCAACAAGTTTGCCTCTCTGGATTTAAGTTTAGACATTTCTGCCTTACTTTTTCGATTTAGAGCTCCCAAGGTTAGAGTGTCTAAATGTAGATGGTGATGACCACGATCTTTTTCGTCAAGGTGTTCTAAAAGGAAAAGAAATAAAATTGTGTGTTTTCCCAGCAAACGCTAGGTTTGTTCCAGCAGGCTGTCAGAAATGTTTGCTACCGTTCGGATTCTGCGCACGTCAAATTTTCGTTCCAGCAAAAAACTGTTGCCAACATTTCTGACTAACGAACAAATTCTGCGTTTTACGATTGTTGCTAATATGTTTCCAACATTCTGCTGGAACAAACCTACTATTTGCCGGCAATATACATTTTTCTTATTGGCATTGATGGTAAAGCATTGGCAATTGGTGGCAATATTATGCCAACATCTAATACGCATTAAACAGTCAACCCTAAATAAACACTCAATCGCCAATACAAAATGGCGGCATACCAATCCTGATTAAATAAAGCCTTTTTGTTGCAAGAAAATAAATATTGGATTTTTGGAGGCAAACCTTCCACGCATATTTATACTTTTTAAACCATACTATTAGCATTGCTATTTAACTAATATTAGAGCAATTTTATTAATCTGTTTTATTCCATGCTAAACAACATTATTTTATGTTTTTTTACTAAATTTAAAGGAAATGGCCTTTTCCTAAGATTTTATTGTTACAAATCATGCAAATAAAAATTTAAGTCAAACAAAATGTTTATTATGTATTTTTGAGGAAATAAAAATAAAATGATGGTAAAATTAGCTAGGTTAATTTCGACCGAAGGTGACAAATTCAAATTTCCCGCTTAGCCGAAATACAAGATTTGACGATTTTAACAGACGAAGCAATATTGCTTTTGTTTGACGTGTTTTCTACGTGGTTTTTTAGCTTTTTGGTTTCTTAAAAAAAAAGTTTAGACATAATAAAGTGTATTCATTACCTAATTAGTGTGTGTTGTGTGATTAATTGGTGATGGCTAGTCGAGAAGGCGAGTTATTCAAGGAGACTGTTAGGAGCTGTAAACATTTTGTTTAAAATCTTTTAAGTTTCTAGTTACTTAAAAAAATTATATGAAATTAGGAAGTTGCCCTATAAAAAGGTTTAAAGACGTGTTAATAAAAATATTATATATATTCGATAGTTTCAAAGACATTTAACTACTTTAATATATTTCTCCCTATGTTTTGGATCTGTGTGTGTTTCTTTTGATTTACTATGTTTTTTTTTATTTTATTACATACCTTTAATTTTTTATGGTTTATTGTTATTGTATAAAAATTTATATTATGTAATTTTTTAATGATAAATGCCTTTTTTCTCATTTTTTGTATTACAAAATTCTAAATATGTTATTTAACTTTTGGGACATTTAACTTATAAAACTTGCAATACTTATTTAAAGATAAATGCCATTATCCTAAACGCATTTTTTCATCCTTACTTATTAATAATGGATGCCATCACAGTATCTGCAACATGTGGCCCAATAACGGCCAATTGCCCACTTTCGTGTCTTTTTGTTAACTTTTGGCCAATAACTTATTAATAATGGATGCCATCGTCCTAAACGCATTTTTTGGCATACCTTATTAATGATGGATGTCATCATCCTTAACGCATTTTTTCATCATAACTTATTAATGACGGATGCCATCACATTATCTGCAACACGTGGCCCAATAACGGCCACTTTCGTGTCTTATTAATACATTTTTACTAATGCCTTGCCATTAAAGAGTGTTGGCAATGCCAGTAAATTAAATATACATGGCCGGCAAAAAATGTTATTTGGGTTGTGTTTCATTTTCTTAAAAAACATTCGATTTAAAGGTTTTTCGAAAAGGCAATTATTAATAATTACATGAAAAAGTAAAACTATTACCGACTTAGTGCACATTGATTACAAAGATTGGCAACATTTTATTGTCAACTAAAAAGTTATTAATATGTTCACTATTTAATTGTTTTAACAAACGTCTGTCATTTTTACTAATTTCTAACTATCTTGGACTTTTAAACAAGGGATTTACCACTGATTAAATCGGCCGCCTCTACTCAAATAATACAAAAACAGTTCTTTATGGGTACATGTAGTTACTTAGTATGAGTAACAAAAAAATAATTTTATAATTTTATACAAGCGATCACGAAGTGGTTAAAAATGACAAATTTTTTAAATAACTGTCTGGTCTGAAAAATTTTGTGTAAATTTTTTTTGTATATTGACTTATTTTTATGATTTTTACAAGCTGTCAGAATTGTCTCGAGTTTAAAACATAATTTGTATATTAAAACGAAAAAAATAGTTTTAGTTAATTAAACATAAAAAGTTTTTTACCAGTATGATTCTGTCCTGTAGAGCAGTAAACACCTTTCCTACTTGTTTTAGTTTTACAAAACACATTCTTCTTGAGCCTAACATGAGCGGGACAACTGACAAGGGGAACACATTCTGTCTTACTTTCATGATGTGTTTGGCTTTTGGTTACGATTTCATCTGCAATATTTAAAAATAATTAAAAAAATTATTAAGTATAACATTAAAAATATGAACTAGTAACAACTTAGTTTTATATATATTCGTATAGGGTAGGGATGGCGAACCATTACGTATCCCAAGCAACAAGCTGTTGTCATTATGACGTCATTTTTAAGTAATTTTTGGTCATAGGACATCATCAGACCAAAATAATGACGTCATTTTAACGTCATACTTGCTTATAAAAATCTAATGACGTCATGTTTAGAAAAGCTGCCAGAAAAATTTTGTGACATTATATGATTCGTGTCAAAATCCAACCGAAATATTATATGACAGAAAAATAAGACTAATAAAATTACAAAATTGAAATGGGATCTGTATCCCAGGTTGGACAGTGTCCTGAGAGATGCGACCTTGCAGTGCAAGGAAATTGCAAGCAGTAAGGAGTTTTTTCCTATTTTATTTTTCAAATAAAATATCGTATCATTTTAGCTTTTAAAAAAGAGTATATGCGTCAATTTTTCGTCATCTTAAAGACGTCATTATGACGTCATTAACGGGAAGTCTTTTGTCTGGGAGGTCAATTTAACGTTATTTTGTCGCCATCTTATGACGTCTTTGCTGACCAAATGTGACCAAAAGTGACTAAAAAGAGACGTCAATAAGACGTCAGCTTGCTGCTTAGGATCAACGTGCCATTTTTTTCAATAATTGGTTAATAGGGTCATAAACGTTCTATCAAATAATTTTAACTTTAGAATTATTAAAAGAATATTAATAATAAAAATATAGTTTACACCAGTTAACACTTTATGAATTGCTTATTACAATCCGATTTTTTTAAACAAAAATTATTAAAATCTGATGATTAACATTTGTCGCCTAGTGAAAAACTTGTAGCTTCTCTGTGGTCTAAGACAAATGATAATTTTTAAATAAATAGTGTGGTCAAATCCTTAACTGTTAGACTTAATGCAAATATATGGCCAGCAAGAAAAAATAATGCTACGAATAGTGAATGAGATCAATACAACATACACTTTTTTTAATATTGAACTTCCCACAGTACTCTCCTGAATTCTTAATAACCAACATAATTCTAAAAACGAAATTTACCGATGTAGAAATATTTACATTGCCAACATAAAAATGTTAGCTTGGATGGACTAAAGTGTGAAATAGTACTTTGGTGTTTGTAAGCAGTGCCCAAAATATTATGTCACGTGCCATTAATCGCTCGTGTGCCATTGGTGCGCCATCCCTGGTAGAGGGTGTCAATTTCAAAACGTACCACCTCTAATATTAGTCCAGGCTGAATAAATTATTGCAAAAAAATGTGTTGTTACAAAAAATTATTGGTATTATTTGTAAAACGTATCATAACGATAAGAAAAACAATTCCGGACCAAAATAATCCATTGCTATTTTCGCTAAACAATGCTTTTTATGAAAAAAAACCAATACAAATGTTATCGTCAACTATTTTTTTGTTTTTAATTTACTTAGTGTAAAAAAATTATCGCCTTTTTTTTATTAAAAAGTTTGCTAAAGGCTACGATTTCGATTTTTTTTGTCAGCCTTTAATAAATTTAGCAATATATATATATATATATATACTTTAATTAAAAAATAAATTAAATAATAACACAAAATATTGACATTTTTCATTATACTTGTACCTACATTGTGTTAGTTTAGTCGAAAAATTGGTATTATTTATTAAAATTGTAATTCTAAAAAATTGAATATTTTAAAAAGTTAATAAATATTTTTAATGTAAAAGTTGGATAACAGGTGTACAGTCTGTCCCAGGAGAAGTGTTACAAAAAGACAAATGGAACAAGAATTATTAAATTTTAAATCGGCATTTTGGGCAAACTGGTCACATGGCCACACGCTAACCAAAACTAAAAATAAAAAAAACTGCATTTGGTAATATGCAGGGCGAGTTATAACTAAAAGATGAAAAGCGACCCAGAGTAAAGTACTTTTATTTTTAAAAATAAAACAAAATTGTTGTCGAAACTTTAGTTTATTGTTTTAATTCAAAGTTAAACCAGTAAAGTAAAAAATAGTTTTTGGCATTTTTTAACAATTTAAATTAAAAATTAATTATTGGGCCAAAAGAGACGCAGTTAAAAATAAAATTAAAGTATTTTAAAAATTTTGTTTAAATCCGCTTCTGCCGTGTTGAATATTCTAGTGTTAATGCATAGCATGTAAAAAAATGAACAAACATTTTTTTGTGTTTTAGTGCATTACCTACAAATATTAACATAAAATTTAATTCTCTTAACAATTTTGTTCTATTTTTAATTTATAATTTATAACTTGCCCTGTATATTACCGATCGGAGTTAAATTTTGTATTTCTTGAATTTGAACTATGTGTCCAGTTTCCCCAAAATGCCGATTTAAAATTTAAAAAGTATTTTTGTTTTATTTGTCATCTTGTAACAATATACGAGTAAAATGAAAAATCTTAATACTTTCATTTTTTATTTTTTTTTCAATTGTTTTTAATTAAAGTATATATTGATTATTGTATTCATTAAAAGTTTAAAAAAAATAAAGAAGAAATGTACCCTTTGGTAAACCATTTTTGATAAAAAAAAAGAATCCAAATGACGGGTAATTTTTTTATATAACTACGGCTGGATATTTATTGATAAAAAGAATATAATATATTAAGAATAGTATTGGTAGATTAACTTAGGATTTCATCTTAATTAAACCATTTTTATAGAGGAATAAAATTAAAAACTATGGTCCAGGTGGACTAAGTTTTGTACTTTTAGAACAACCAGAAAAAGATAGTTATTTAAGACATTTAAAGTTGTAATCAGGGAGCAATGGAACACAATATTTATTAAATTAAAACTGTAGTTTATTGATTTTTATATTGTAAATTATTTAAGTCATCTTAATTGTTTTATTTGTAAAAAAATATAAATTTTATTTTAAAGTATTACCATTTATTTTAGAAAAATTTAGTTTTTTAATGGAATGTTTAATATTTTTAACAACTCCTTATTGTAACTGTATGCTTTATATTTGTTTAAAAAATACTAATTAGGGCAACAGTACAGCAACCCATGTCCGAAAAAGTGTTATCATGCACTACGGCCCTAGAACGCGTTAAAATTTAGAAAGACGATGAATTGCCAAAACAAAATTTAATTCAATTTAATTTTTTCTTTTTTTACATGATATCATTACAACAAAATTAAATAAAAAAAATATATATTTAAAAAAATGCTATTAATAAACATTTACAATTTGAACAACTGTTGTGAAGATATCATATTAAAAAGGCAAAAATTAAATGAATTAAATCCTACTTAGGCAATTCGTCTCTCTAAATTTTAATGCGTCTTAGGGTTGTAGAGCCGTAGTGACACTTTTCCGGACATGGGTTTCTATACTTAAATGTTTTCTACTGTTGCACTGAATAACCCCTAGAAGTTTGATCCCATAGTTCTGAAACAACATGTATAAACAGTATGTTTTTTGCAAATTTTAATATGTGATGTATTGTAATTTACTTTTATTCCAACTTTTCTAAAAATACAAAACAGCGTTTCACGTGTTTTTGCATTGTTTTAAATTTATGTATACAGGTTAGTAACCCTAATCTAACCACAATAATGCCCGTTTCCACCGACTTTTAGGGATTCCCTAACGCTAGGTATAGAATTATTGCAAGTTGCCTTATTAAACTCGGGAATTATTATTACCGGCCATATTTAAATAGTGCTTGTACCCATAATTTAGAGTTATTGCAAATTATGTTGACAGTACCATTACCCTAAAATAAAAGGTTTTTGGTAGTTTTTCCTCATTGTTTTGTGTTGTAGGGTTTTGTATAACACAATTACAGAAATACATTTGTAAAAGAAAGGTTTTAAGTATTTTTACTCCTAAAAACTTTTCGATTTTGTGATCGGCAGCCGTTCGGTTAGACGAAGAGGTCCGAAGTTAAAATAGGGCCAAAATAAGGCACGACCTAAAACCGGCATAAATAAAGCCAGGCACTATACTTATTAAGAGAGTCCTTATCCTACCATGCATCTGCGCAAGCTCAGATGTCAAAATAAGGCCGGTATTATTAGTGCCTGGCCCTATTTCACTGTGCAATAATTCTCTATTAACTTACATTAGGTTGCCGTAAATTATTCTCTACCTAGCGTTGGGAATCCCCAATAAGTCGGTGGAAACGGGCATAAAAATTGTATTTTATTGGTTTTAAAACTACAGTAACCGGAGTTACCTACTAGGTTTTCATCATATTTTCAATTTATAGTGGCCAAAGTATAGAGTTTCTTTTCATAAGTAAACGGGTGTTCAGTAAGTCGAGTTTTCAGAGTAAGACGATTTTTATTTTGTATGTATGTATTATTGATAAAGATGACAAATATAACAGTTTGCTTTAACCGTTTAATTCCTTCATATGTTTTGTACAAAAAAAAGGTATACCTCATTTTAAACATTATCTTGTAGCGCTCTTTATAAAGTCGCATTATAAAAACATACATACCAATCATTTTACATGTAATAAAAATTACAGTTATTTAATAAATTCATTAAAAACAATAAAATTAGCTAAAACCGTGTTCATGTTTCATTCATACAATTTAAGGAGTTTATACACACGGGTTTTAAAATTTTTACTGCTTTTTAATGATTTTCTCAAGAAAATATTGTTTTTATTACATAAAAAGCTAGTATGTCTGTATTTAAAATGCGATTTTATAAAAACTGTACAAGATATTAATTTAAATATAGAAAAATAAAGTACTTATACCTTTTTGTAGAAAAAAACTGGAAGGTAAAAAGCTAAAGCAAAATTTTAAATGCAAGCACCAAATAAAAAAATGTTTTACTTTGTGTAATCCCGACTTAATAACCAGCCGTTTACCTAGGAAAAAATCATTATTATGAAGTAGTTTAATTCACCATTTGCACTATGTCAATAGCTTAAAAGTTATACTTGTAACAAAGGTTTTTTTTATTTTTAACTTTGAAAGTCAACAGTAACTCCACAACGAAGAGTAATGTTTCGGAGATAGTGTATATCTTAAACTGCGTCCAGACTTGCAACAATTCGCCAAACATCCGTCCCTACAAACCAACCTATTTGCAGGCTCCTTTGATGCAAAAGACAGACAAGCTTTGAATCACCGCAGAATTATTCCCCAAGCCCTTGGAACGACGTGAATTCCGTCCACGTCCACGTCCGTGCTATGTGGGGCTATGTGGCGCGGCAAATTGTTGCAAGTCTGGACGCAGTATTAGAAAATTTTTATACTTACCTTTCTCTTCATCTTCTTCTAGGACAAAAACCTTATGATTATGAATGTCGTCATGTTTTTCAGATAAAACTTCACGTGGGTGAATTGCAACATGACAATTAATTTTAAAAACAAAAAGAAGTAATGGTAGCAAATACTGTATCCAGTGCATTTTCTAAAAAATATATATTTACAATAATATAATCCCACTGCCCTGGATGATTAAATATTTTTCATTAATTACTTGAATATTTTTTTCATCTACTTCTTAAAAATTATTTTTAAAAATGGACCACTGACACATCTCTTTATTAATTAAAAGTTTAGAAAGATGTAGAATATTACACAATCAATAAAATTTAAGGGCAGATTCTTTATCAAAAAATATGAAGTTTTTATGAATATCCGGGGGTCTGGAAATACATTGTTTTCCAGATACAGAGTAATAAACTTAAAAAAGAAAAAACGGTTTTTTGTTACTATTTCAAAAGTCGGCAAGTTGATTTCCTGGAAAAAATGGTTCCAAGTTTCTTAAAAATACAGTTGATATACTATAATTTAAGAAATAAATAAATTTTTAATACAACTGAAAAATCATATTCTTTAAAGGTTTCTAATTACAATAGAATTAATTCAGATTTTTAAATTAATATTTAATTGCATAAAATGGTAATTTTTGTACAAAAGGGCTTAAAATAGCACTTTTCTGCCCGCGGCTGAAAGTTGTTGTCCGAGCTCCGCTAGGGCAATAATCAGCGGTGAGCAGAGGTGCAAACAATATTTTTTGTACGACTAAAATTAATATACAAGCATTCTCTGTTTGGAGACAATTTGCCAACTTTTATTGTTTCAAATTGTAATCACTATACTTTTAACATATGTTTAATTAAATAAATTGTTGTTTTACCAAAAAAATAAGGCATTATTTAATTTTATTAGTGTTTTATAAATTTATAAATGCGGGTGTTCTTGATACTTCTTTTCCCTAGGGCGTAAAAGTGCTATTTTACGGCCTCATTTATAAATGCAGGCGTTTTTGATACTTTTTGCCCTAGGGCGTAAAAGTGCAATTTTTCGCCCTCAAATGGGGGTGCAAAATTGTATTTTACGCCCAGTCGTACGAAAAAAATATTTAAAAACTATGCTTATTATTTATAGTGGTGTCGCGCGCCTCTCAAATCTACCGCACGAAAACTGATTTTCAACGTTAAATAAAAATCATAAATATCAGAGCTACAAGTCCGGAAATAAAGAAATTGTATTTGAGGCGTTGAGAGCCAGAGTGGACCATCTTTGAATTCAAAAAATGTACTTTAACAAGTATTTTCAATGGCATAAAACCTATTTTTAGAAACAAAGTAGACTAAGAATTATTATAGGATAGTGGTAGCTTACTAAGTCCACTTAAGCTCTGATAAATAAGGATTATACTATTAAAAATACGCGTTAAAGTATTTTTTTTTAATTTTAAGAAGGTCCGCTCTGGTTCTTAACGCCTCATTTAAATTTAAAAAGGTTATTTTATAATCTTAAATTTTTAATGTTTCCTTTAAAAAATATATTTTTATAATTTTACATTTTCGGCCTAATCAAATAATATTAAACATGTCAAAATACTTAACAGAAAAAATCGTTGTTTATATATTTACGGTATTACGGTCCGAAGGTATGTAATTGGATAGATTTTATTTTATTTCTTTTTAAAACCCCAATCAAGACAAAAATTGAATAAAGCTGTATTTTTTACTTTTAACATAAAATTAAAAAATTGTACAAAACTCAGACGTACATTTGGTCAAAAACATACCGGTACCGCTTGAGATACCATCACCACTACACTGAAATAAGGAAATTAAGTAAAACCTAAATTTTTATTCTATTAATACAAATAACATTGCCAAAATAAATTAAAATTAGCTTAGGGATATTTGAACATTATAAAAAAGGAATTTATCCCCTCCTTCTGGGAAACAAAGCATTTTCGGACACTTGTTATATATATATATATATATATATATATATATATATATATATATATATATATATATATATATATATATATATATTTGAGTAGTAAAATATGTTTCTAAGTTTTCTTAAAACATTTTGTTACACTGTAACAGTAGTTTTTACATATTGATATGTTATGATAACATCATAAATATCCAAACAGGTAAATAATAATACAAAATAAAACCCTTTTGATTTAAATCACGGATTTCTATTTAGTCACTTTATTTCTTATCAACCTGTTATAATGCTTGTAAAACATAAAAAGTAAACTTTTTAAAATATATATATTTATTACATTTAAGTTTGCAAAGGGTAATAAGGATAAAGCAAGAATTTTATACCAGGGATAGTTTGTTTGAATGGAACACATCATATCTAATTACTTATAAGTAATAGACTTTTAATTTAAAAATTTAATTTAATTAAACATTGTCTAAAAACCCATTTAAAGAAAAACAAACTAAAAGCAATTTAAAATGCACAGTAGCAAAAGTGTAAAATACAATCATCCCTATAATTAAGGCCAGTCATAATACATTTCTAAAAGCAATGCCGCAAAGTACAGAAAAATTATAAGGTAAACAAACCTTTTTCGAAAGCTCATAGCCTTCTGACAGAGCCTGATGACATATTTTCTAAATAAATTAAAAAAACTTGCTAAAACACGTATTGCGTACATAAAAATAATCCTCTTATTTCGTCTCTGTCCTGCCATAAAACTTGACGCGTGGTGTGAGAAATCAGAAACTCGTCGAGTTTAAAGGTGCGTCCAGACTGCAACTGCGCTTCGTGCCGGTGACGGTGATGATAGTAAAACATGCTTGTTTGCGCTCAATTTAATTGTGCACATATGTGTACATACCTTTATGCCTTAAGAAAATTAAATTGCGACCGAAAACGTCTTATTGAAAATTTTCGCCAGGCGAACCGTTTTCGAATGGTTAAGCTTTAAATATTGATATATTTTTTAAAATTTACCTTTTTGTAATTTGGGACTTTGTAACTATTAAAAATAAATCTAACAAGCTTAGGTGGTTCCCCCGTGTGACTTTTTTACCTTTAACGAAAGAAAAATGTAATTTGGTATATCGTTATTTCATATAACTACATGGATTGATCCATGTATTCACTTGTTTTCTGTTACTTCCGGTTTAACCGGAAGGGACTGCTACTTTAAAATTTATAATGGCACCACCGGCACCGGTATATTTTATCATATTTTGATAGAATATGACATTCTGAATAAAATTACACCTTCCATCTAGTTTTTTGACATTTTTGCTGTCAAAAATTTATTTTTAAAAACTCCAGTTTAAATTGCCATGATTATCCAAAACAGTTTATTTTAAGTCAAGTAGCCATGGAAAAATATATACAGTGTGTCCAAGATAAGGATCCTAAGCATGGGAATCTCAGTACCTATTGGAGATATAGCTTAGGTTAAATTAGGTAAAAGTTGTGTTTTTTAAAGCTTATTTACACGCCGTTTAAAAACTTGAAAAATTTTCATGGCCTGCTGAGATATTTGGCAAAAACCAAAATTTGACTATATTTATTTTATTTTTTTCTGACTCTATTTGAAGAGATATAAAAAAACTAATAACACTTTTTATTGGCACTTTTTAGCTACTACATTATGGTATTTTTAGATTTTATACCCGACGTTTCGTTTTTAAGAAGCATCATCAACTTTATTTTTTTATATGGCTGGAAAAAAAGTACCCCTGTATCTGATTCCATTTTTTATTACAAATTCAACGATGTATCACATGTCATATTTTAATTTTTAGTAAAAGAAAAATTGCATTTTTTCTATTTTTTAAAAGTTATTTTTAAGTAGGCCTTGCAAACAAATGCTTGGACGTTAATACCTGTTACCGTATCTGTAACATAATTTAATATCATTATAAAATAGTATTTGTCGTTATTACTCTGTTTGTCGAGTTGTTGTTTTTGGAGCAATTGTTCCTATTGTTACTGTTGTCTCTTACGGTCGAATATGCAGGATGGCTATTATGGCCATGAAGATAAGTTTGACATGCTAACATGCTACATTTTGTGCTGCAAAAATAAATGAAGGTATCATTTCTGCAGTTAATGAACTATGGTAAATACATGGACCTGGTATTTTAGTTCCTAAAATTCCACACGACATATTAAACCCAAAACGTTCTTGATGTTTCGATATTTTCTTAACACGCGAATTTTGTTGAGCCTAGTAAAGCGTATTGTGGCAGTTGAAGATACCATGATTAGTAACTATACTTTCGTCGGACAATATTTTTTTGAAGAGAAATTTAAAGTTTCCTTACACGCGCGTGTATACCGCGGGCAAAAATATTGGCGCGTTCGAAATCTTTTGGTTTAAGTCCTTGGCAAATCTTAAATTTATAGGGGTGATATCTATTTTACGCAAAAGAAATTGAGCTGTGGATTTGCTACTCCTACATTTTATTTAATTTGCCAAGTTGATACCTCTCAGGGTTCTCACACAACTGCTTGTAAAACATTATTTGGGGTTTCTTCCAAAGATTTATTTTTGTAAGATAAAACCGGCTTTTTAAATTTCGCAGACCAGTAGAGAAAAATGGAATCACATGAAAGCTTTGTTTTCTTTTTTGCATATTTATAAAGATACCATACGCATACGCTGCATTATTACATATCCTTTTTGTGGCACAAAATGTAGCACGTTAGCATGTTAAAGCTTTCTTCATGGCTATAATTGCCACCCGGCATATTCGACGATAATAACACATTAGATATTAACTATTCACCAATAAACAATAATAAAGACAACAGTAACAATAGGAACAATTGCTCCAAAAACAACAACTCGACAAACAGAGTAATAACGACAAATACTATTTTATAATGATATTAAATTATGTTACAGATACGGTAACAGGTATTAACGTCCAAGCATTTGTTTGCAAGGCCTACTTAAAAATAACTTTAAAAAATTAGAAAAATGCAATTTTTATTTTAACTAAAAATTACAATATGACATGTGATTCATCGTTGAATTTGTAATAAAAAATGGAATCAGATACAGGGGGTACTTTTTTTCGTGCCATATAAAAAAATAAAGTTGATGATGGTTTCTTGAAAACGAAACGTCGGGTATAAAATCTAAAAATACCATCTTGTAGTAGCTAAAAGTGCCAATGAAAAAGTGTTATAAGTTTTTTATATCTCTTCAAATAAAATCAGAAAAATATAAAATCGATGTAGTCAAATTTTCGTTTTTGCCAAATATCTCAGCAGGCCATGAAAATTTTTAAGTTTTTAAACGGCATGTAAATAAACTTTAAAAAACACAACTTTTACTAGTTTAACCTAAGCTGTAACTCCAATAGGTACTGAGATTCCCATGCTTAGGATCCTTATCTTGGACACACTGTATACATATATTTTTCAAGGATGGGTCGTTAGCATATCACATAAAAGAGCATTTTATTCCGAATAATTTGGTACCACATAGGCGGTATTTCGAATAAGACTTTTTTCTGCAGAACACATAACAAATTTATAATGTTGTCATAAATCAATATTCTTTATCATTTAGTATTGGGATTGGTTTAGAAGTATTTTATTACATCCTTCTTGAAGACAAAGCTTTTTAGAAATACCTCCTAGGTAGTACCAAACTATTCAAAATAAAATGCTCTTTTAGTATATGCTAACCAGTCACCCTCGCTCCATTTATAAAAAAAGAGTTATGGTCATAAATAGGTTTTGCAAAATTTGATTTCGCCCTAAAAAGTGATAAGAAACAAAAAGATGAATAAACTCATATTTTCATGGCTACTTGATTTAAAGTAAACCATTTTAGCTTAATCGTGGCACTCTGGATTGAAATTTAAAAAATATAATTTTTGACAGGAGAAAAATCAAAAAATGACATGTAAGGTGTCATTATATTGAGAATGTCATGTTTTATCAAAATAAAATAAAATGTGATGTCATTTAAAATTTTAAAGTAACAGTCATTTCCGATTAAACCGAAAGTAATAAAAATTAAGGGAATAAATCAATCAACCCAAAATTATGTCAAATAATGACCTGTGAGAAACACCCAGTATAGATAGGAACAACATAGTCTTAAAAGAAATTTTATGTTTTACATAAAAAGGTTTTCTACCGTTTTTACGTTAAATTATTCTTTTAAAACTTAATAACAATTTATATTCAAGAAAAAATTAAATTATTGTTCTCTTCGTTAGTGAACCAATTGTTTTCACCAAGTAAAACAAATTAGTAATTTACATTAACTAAAATTATAGTTTAATTAATTTTATCCTTAAAATATACAAATTTTATACAGAATCAGCTAAATAACATAACACTTAGTCAATGTAAAAGAGAAAAGAGACAATCTAACGTGAATACCTGCATGTAAACACTTCTAATTGGATTATTAACTTACATCCTTTTTGTTGCTTTATTCGACTATATCCCAATACCTACCTGCTTAACCAGTATATTTAAACCTATTCTCGGTTAATAGCTATTTGTTATACACGAAAGCGTATATTTACTGTCTTAAAGTAAATAAATAGCACACTGTTTTCGTGCATAGAAAATGCCTTATATCACACTAGTGTTGCAAAGTACTTTACAACACTAGTGTTGCAAGTATAATATAAAAGCTGTCATCTTTGTTATTGTTATTTAAAATAAATTTGGAGTTATCAGGCTGTTAATGGGATTTACATTGAAAAACCATGCAATATTTTTTTAATGAGGACCTTTTTTAATTCTTAAATGATAAAAAGCGACTAGGTAGGTGATTTTTGATAAAAATATTGTTAAACAGTGTATCGCAGTAAGGAAAAGTATATATCACCCTGGTGATGCAAAGTTTTCAATTGTTTTCTTATTTTTCCGTGAAGACAAACAACTTTTATTGTTTTTGGTGAATAATTTGTGGTCGTAGGAAAAATAGTGTACAGTACTCGTGTGAAAATGTCTTTCTTACCTCGTGGGTTTTGTCGCACTCGGCTGACGCCTCGTGCTACAATATTCCCACTCGTGTTAAGTCATTTTCCACACTTGTAATGTAATATACTATTTCATATAATAAATAGCTACAAACCGAGAATATGTTTAAATAATAGTCATAAAATTTAAATATTTTAAGCGATAGGATTCATAAAAAAATTATGATTTTTTATGATGCAATTTATCAATCTCTACCACTGAGTTAAATAAATTGGTTTAAGAGCGAATAAAAACCATATTTTAAATTCTGTGGCTTGGTCAAAAAGGGCCTATGTAAAAATTTGCAGAAATTTAGTTAGTAAGCCTATCTTACTAAAGGAATGACTTTCCCTTCGATAAAAGGGTCTTAAGTGAATAATCCTAGCATCTTTTGATAAAGGCTAGGTTATAAAGGCTCATGTGTAAGGGCC
Source organism: Listronotus bonariensis (assembly GCA_014170235.1). Taxonomy (NCBI): domain Eukaryota; kingdom Metazoa; phylum Arthropoda; class Insecta; order Coleoptera; family Curculionidae; genus Listronotus; species Listronotus bonariensis. Next base: position 75,548 of record JACEGR010003134.1, on the reverse strand, counting down.
CAACTACCAGGTATAAAGTTCAATCTCTTTTTACGTCTTTTTAAATGGTCCCATGTAACAAAAATAGTGATAATTTATAAACACAGAACGGCCAAGTGAATAATAGGCCCAGAAAATAAAGACCTATGAGATCTTATGTCTTTTTAATATTCGCTTCAATTTTAATTTTTAGGCCGAACTGCAACTTATTTAAAGTGTATTGAAATTTCTGGGCCTATGTAAACTTAAGACGTTTTATTATTTAACAAATACCGGGTGTCAACGAATTTATTAGACAAGTTATAACACCTAGAGTATTAGCCATATCAAAATAAAACTTGGTGTAGGTAAATGGTATTTCGGTTTAACCGAAAATGGCTTCAATTCTGATTTTTTCTTAATAGATCATATTGTTTATTTTATAATTTTAGGATTCTTGAGACAATTCTTAGTTAGAATATGACGTTTTAAAGAATTTAAATCCTACTTGATTTTTAAAACCATTTTTAACATTGCTTCATGTGATGTCTTACATGAAAAGTAGGCCTATTTTTAATTTATTTCCCTTTAAAAAATATGTACTAATTTGTTTTCGTTTGTAATAATATGTTGAAAACCGTTCATTAAAATATGTTAATACGTTAAAAAAATGTTTATACTTCAATAGATTTTTATTGACGCTAAAATAAAGCATATTAGGGAAAACGTTTAATAGCCAAGAAAGGCCTAAGTTAAATTATTTTCTACAGAAGGGCTTAAGTAACAATTTTTGTGGTCATTTAAATATTAAATTAAGGATCTATGTAAGTACGGCCTAAATTATAGGAGCCTAATAAACAAAATATGTAATTAAAAAGGCAGGTCTGCGAATTTTTAATACCTTCTGGATCAAATCATTTTTAGTTACACGCTGGCCAAATTACATTTAATTCAAATTAGACATTTTTGTGTAAAAATACTTTTTTTTCGATTTACAAATCCAAAATTATCTCCCAACCTTATTTTCGTAGATAGGCCCATTTTTTAAATAAGCCACAAATTTTGAAACTTAAATTGTACATAATTTTTAAACATATATTAGGTAAAAACATTGAGGAACCTATTTTGTATACCATTAAAATCCATGTTGTATTTTTTTTATTTTTTTTTGTTAGGTACAAAATTCCAAAATAAAATAGGTAAATCTTAGAAAATTATTACCTAATGTTAAAGCTTGATTATTCAAACACGGTTTTGGCGGTTTTGTATAAGACGCTTTTTTGGGCAATTTAATTTATTAAAAGTCTTGGGCGCCGGGAAAAGTGTGCACTTGCACTTGGCTTTTGAAAATGAATAAAAAGTAATAAATTTTTTTCCAAAAAAAGTATTCATTTTAGGTATTTTTCCCTGGGTGTTGTGGAAGAACAAAGACGGTGCTATGTCAAAGGACCGTTTTTGCTCTTTAAATTTTGATTTTCCTTTATTTTTTTTCTACTCTTTGCACCCCCTAGAAGTCATCCTGTCGGTTCCCATGCTAAAGGTGTATGTGCAGATATTTAAAAAAAATAACGAAAGTACAAATAAAAACTAAAATAAAGCAGATATACCTCTTAATATTAATATCAGGGGCTTAAACCTTTACGACATTTTTTTGTCACCCTAAACAAAATTTTTAATTAAAAAAAAAAGAGTCGATTTTTTTGACCTAGACTAATAGACATATAGCAAACTGATTAAAATACACTTAGGTGACCATGGAACTCTAAATGGGTTGTTTTATATAAAAACCGCAACATTTATGGCGTAAATCTTTTGTTTTTTTTATTTGCAATTTTAATATAAAAAATATACCGCTTTTATTCTTAAATGAAATACACTGTACACAATTAATGTTTTAAGCTATAGAAAAAATAAACTTCATTTAAGTTTAAAGTATCATTTGGAGTTAATAAAGGATTTGTACATTTTTAAATTAAAAATTGTTTTAATTTCTTTCTTTCTATTTACTAATATCAAAGAGTTTTTGCCATCTAAATCTGCCTAACTTGGTAAATACCATTTTAAAAATTGTGTAAAGACAATTTATAACTTGTAACAAATACATTAATTTTAAAAACATGTGTGTATATAAAACTACTACTTACCTCTGAAATGGCCACACTTACACTGAGTTTTCAAAAAAATATCAGAAATACCTTAAATTCGTTTTTGTACAGTTAAAGGCCATTAAATAAATATAAACAAATTTAAGAGTTAGTATTTGCACCACAAACTTAACCTTAAAGTTTAAGTCGAATTTATTTGATGCCATGTTAAATAAATTAAAAAAATACATATATTTTTTTATGACAATACATTAAAGTTAAAGGAATATAATAATAAATGTACCAATATTTGTGTTCTTACTCAGGGCTAGCCCGAGGGGTGAGCCGATGAGGCGACCGCCTTAGGCGGCATGTTTCCAGGGGCGACAATTGATCCGCTTTGACATAAAAAATCAACAAAAAAACTTACTCGCACTCTTTGGGAACCACTAATTTAACCAATTATCTACGAGTATATGGTAAATGAATACCTAAATATTATTTTTTTCAACATTACAATAAACTGAAAGGCACCAGCACGGTTACACTTTAGTAGGGCCGGATCTAGGGTAGGGAATCTGGGGTGTTTGCCCCCGGCGCCAAGGAGATAGCAAGTCAATAAAATTAGGGGAAAGTTGCGTTTGGAGTAATTTTAATATTTTTAAGAGGTCGTAATTGTAGGAGGCGAGAGACTTTTATTTAGGTAGTAGCAAAACTACCTAGGAAACAATAAAACAAAAACTATTTCGTTATTTAAATTTTTATTTGCTTTTAAAAATTATTGCAGTTTGACTATGAGTATAACATTTTAAAACACAATCGTAATGTGTTTTAAATTACTATATTGTAAAAAGCAGTTACAAATATACGGGGTGTTTCAGAACTATGGGATCAAATTTCAAGGTGTGATTCCTTAACTTCTTTTATGAAAAAAGTTTCTATATCATATTTTCGGATTTGCTTCCTTACTGAGATACAAGGCATTAAAATTTAAGAAAAATGTAAATTTTTTCTAAATATTTTTAATATGCTTGGGCCGATTTAAATAAAAATGGGTACATTTATTTAAAGTAACAAGGCGTTTATTTAGCCCTAACCATATTGTTCATGTTGGGTCCAGTGGCGTCTCAGAGGGCACCGCAACGTATTTTATATTGAACAAAAAAGTATTTCTTTGACGTTTTTATATTGTTTTCATAATTAAGCAATTAATAATACACCTTTTTAGTTTCCTTTATTTTCGTTTTATCTCGCTTGGTTTTCGAGAAAAGAAATAAATTCACTTTAAGTTATTCTTAACAGTAGCCCTAGAGAACATAAAATAAATCTAAAATTAAAAAATAAATAATTTCCATCTTAGTAAATAGTGAAAATGACAAGTTTCGATAAAATACACGACTGCTTATTTATTTCAAGGCAAATAATTGTTTTATTTTAATTTTTATATCATGTTGTCTAAGGGTACTTTTTAGAAGAAATTAAAGTAGCTTTAATATTTTTTCCCAGAAACAAAGGTAGATACAAAAAAATAAAGGAAATTAAAGAGTTGTATTATTAATTGATTAATTCAAAGAAAAATTAAAACTTCAAAAGTGAGTGTGCCTACTGAGACGCCACTGGACTCAATAATAACAATATAGTTAGGGCTAAATAAGGGCCTTATTTCTTTATACAAATGTACCAAATTTTATCCAAATCGGCCAAAGCATATTAAAAATATTTAGGAAAACTGATTGAAGTGTATCGTCCTGTATCTCAGTAAGGAAACAACTCCGGAAATATGTTTAAACTTTTTTTCATAAAATAGCATAAGGAATTACACCTTAAAGTTTAATCCCATAGTTCTGAAACGCCCTGTATACTCTACAGGGTGTCCAAAAAGGTAAGGTTATAAATCACAGGGGTGATAGGGTGAGCCAAAATAATATTATTACTTCATATAAAAACAAGGTCTATCTCACTTCGTTTGGAAAATATTGACCTTCAAAGTTAGGATAAAAAATTATTTCAATTATAACTTTAAAACTGTTGCCACAGTACCAGTGATATTGTGGCAACTAAATAACATTATCCTAATGCATCTTTCCAGACACTGTTCAATCTTTTTTATTTTTTGAATGCATTTTTGAGACAGGTGACAAATTTGACATTTTGCCATAATCGTTTGATTGATTCATTTTTTTTACTAAAAGTTATAATTTATTTTAACCGATCTCTTGGACCGGTTTTTATAAAATCACATTTTTAATGCAGAAATACCAGAATTTTGTATATTATAAAAAAAAATTAGTTTAAAAAAATAAATTTAAAATGGTATTTTTAAGCTTCTTAAACTAAATTAGGCAGACAGCACACTATCGTGAAACGAAACGGAAATTGTAAGAGCATATATATAAGTAAATGGGAGTCCGCGCACTAACGCGGATCGGAATACCGAGAAACTTCCACTTAGTTATATATGTATATGCTTTTAAAATTTCCGTTCGCTTCCATTCCCCTCCGTTTCGCGATAGTGTGCTATCTTCTTTATACAGATTTTATAATTTTACCATATTTTAATAATTTTCTCAAAAAAGATGGATTTTTTTATTACATACAAAATGCTGGTATGTGCGTGTGGATTTAAAATGCGTTTTTATAAAAAAAAACAGTCCAGGATATAAATTCAAATAAAGTAAACCTTTTTTGTACAAAAATAATGAAGGAATTAAACGGTCAAAGCAAAATGTCAAATTTTTTACCTGTGTTAAAAATGTAGATAGAAAATAGTAGAACTCGGACTTACTAAACAGCCGTTTACCTATGAAAAGAATCATTTCTTAGTATATAGGGTATTTAGTTGCCAAATATCAACTAGTACTGTGGCAACAGTTCAAGAGTTATAATTAAAATAGTTTTTTTTTAATTCTAAATTTAAAGGATAATATGTGCCTAACAAAGCGCGATAGAACTTTTTTATATACAGGGTTGTCCCTAAGTAATGGGCCAAAATTTAACTGGAGAATTGTGACGTTAAAATATTGCGATTTAACTAAACTTACCTCAGTACAAAGTTAATATTAACTGAGATGCAAGGTGTTTAAGTTTTAAAGAATATTCCAATTATTTCAATAATATTTGATACATTTTAAATATTGTAATAAAACTTGGTATCTAGGAGTTTTTTCACATAACCTATTTACATATTATGTTAATTTTTAGGTGTTAAGTAGAGGAGGACACCTACAGTGAAAGTACTGTTCTCTAAAACGTCCCAACTTTTTATGCTACTCTGTTTGTACCATTTAAGTAAACTAGTAAATTCTCCTATGTTTTCTACACAAAAAAGGTGTACTTTGTTAGAATGGCTCTGAGCCACCGTTTTCAAAATATTTGAATTTAAGTGACTTAGTGCAACAAAAACCTTACATTAAGGTACTACTACCGGTGTAAGAATTAATGTTCAGAAAATTATGAATTATTAGCATATTGGTACTTTATAATATGAATATCAACCATTTAAATTTTTAAGGATCTACAGAGAACTAAAAAAAGTTATAAATATAATAAAATAATTGCTTTTAACATTGATCCTTATGGAAATCGCAGATCTTATTTTACTTCACAAAAACTAATGTTCAGATTTTAATAAAAGTTGTATAAACGGAAGAAAAAACAATTCTGAACATTTTGGCCAATTAAAATCCGACCTTCAGAGCTTGTGATAGGAGTAATTATTAAATAATTGGGAAAAATATTTTATGTGACTGACATTTGGTAACGCCGCGTCGCCGAAATGTTATGATGCGCCCAAAAAGTTTATTTAATACGGTATATGGGGATTTAAAATTGATGTCAGTCCAATACGTTTTTTAGTTACAAGATCCAACGAGTGATAATAAATATCCGCAATAATTGGAAAACATGTTTTTTCCGAGTGTGGTTAAGTAAACAATTCGACGACTATAATCCGATGTATCAATATTTATGTTAGTTGAAAGATTAGATGACAGATACTTTTCATGTTTATCCATAAATCTATGTGCTACATGCACTTGTTTTACAAATTTATTTAAAAAATTTCAGTGAGTTGTCCTTTCAATGAAATATTTTTTAGTGATATTAAAAGGGTGGTTTAGTGGTTTTATAAGTAAATAAACATAACAATTAAAGATGCTTGTGCAGTAGATTTTTGCGTATGATTTGTATTGTTTTTACGCTGCGTTGACAAATATAAATACCATGGTTGGCAAATTACCTTAAGCACTTATTTGACTCTTGTGGTAAAGATGGGTCCATATTTAATTCATTCTTAAAGCTATGCCGCCAAGTACACCAAAAATGATAAAGTGAACAAACCTTTTCGAATGCACATAGCCTCAAACAGAGCCTGATTACATATTTTTAGATAAATAATAAAAAATACATTGGTAAAACACGTATCACTTATACTTACAAAACATTCTCTAATTTCGCCTCTATCCTACTATAAAACCGGTGGTACGTGGCGTGGTACTAGTAACTCGTCGGGATAAATATTTTTTGCTGCAATAAATCATTTGCTCACAAAAGGGTTTCTTTACTTTATAATTTTTTGTGTACTTGGCGGCATCGCTTTCAGAATGAATTAAATGTGGACACATCTTTATCGGTAGAACTACCTTAATTTATTTTTTTATAATGAGGCAGTTGTAGTTACCGGAAATACGCCATTTTTAAAGGCATTTTTGGGTTGCACTAAATTATTTAATGGCGAATATATATGAAACGGTTGCTCGAGTGATTCTTAAAATGTATACCATTTTTGTGTAAAAGGCATTGGAAAGTTCAATATTTTACTCGGATGGTACTACGAAAGCACAAAAATTTGCGACTTTTCAGAGAAATTCAAGTAGTGTAAATAGCGTCCTTTGGTTAGCACCTAAAAATTACCATTGGATATATTACAATACTCAAAACGTATTAAATATTATTGAAAATTTAAAAATATTTTTGAACTTGGATACCCTATATATCAGTTAATATTAACTTTTGTACTGAGGTAACTTTAGTTTAATTGCAATATTTTAACCTTACAATTCCAACCCAAAAATGTACTTAAAAAGTAACCGTAAACTCAATCGATTACAAAAAAAATATTTATAATTTTTTATAATTTTTATTAACAAGATAAATACAAAAAATATATAACATTTTAAAATAAAAATATAAAGATTTTTAACGTTGTTCAAGTCCATTCGTACAAATTTTAATTTTCAAAGTTGGTTGCTATGCCCTCTAGCAGGGTTAAGTAGTAGAAACAATTTTTTTGCGTGTATGCCCTGCAATCAATATCAAGTCTAAACATTGCAGAAGCCACTTTTTATATTACGAATGTTGCTTGTAAGATGTCTCTGTAAATTTAATTTACCAACAAATTAATAATAATAAAAGCTGCTGTGAGGGTAAGTATAGTAATACATATATTTTAAATATAATATTACAGCAAAGCAAGATAATTGATTTTTTTTTTTGAAAGTGTAAGTTAGTAGTGTAAAAAATACTTTTAAATAAATTAAAATGTTGTTAATTTATAGGCTAACTATACAAGAAAATATATATTTCCTATGGTTTTATAATCACTTAAAAGAAATCATTAAATTGTATATTTTTGAAAAAAATGGCATTGCTAAGCATTTTATTATATTTACTAATGATGTTTTTAATATTTAATTTCTTTATTTGTTTTTAATTCTTTGTTTTTCTTTGTATACTATTTTTTTATTTATTTTTTTATTTTTTTTCATCATACTCTTTATTAATACCTTTCTTTCCCTTTTAAGTATTCTTTATTATTTTTTCCAAGCTGTTTGTTTAATCATAATAAAATATAGCCTATAACACTTCTAAATTCTGTAGCTTTCTGATTGTGAAAAAATTATCATAATATATTTAGTATTTGCAACAAAGTTACAAAGTTTACTTTTTTATAATATTAGTAGATATACAGTGTGAACGAAAATAGTCCCCTTTTAATAACTTTTGTGCCCTTAATTTTTTCTTTATAAAATTTGGGTATAACCAATGGCAGGATATAAGCTACTTTTTGACGTAAAAATGATAGTTGCAACAATCAAGATGGCGGATAGGCACCATCAAAAAAAATGGCAAAGGGAGTCTTGTTCACATCATTCTAAAGCTCCTGACAAATACTTTCTAACCCTAGAATACAAAGTCAATACCTTTACCTAATACAAAATGGCAACACTTTAAAAACCACCTAAATTCCTGATTTATAGATGGCTATATTGTAATGTGGCATTTTCTTAAAGCTCTTTAAAAGATCTTTTTAACAGTGATACAAATACAGGGCGCTTAAATATAAAAATATATACATTTTATTCTACCCTGTATATTATTATCAGTATCACCATTAAAAATATCTTTTAAAGAGCTTTAAAAACTATCACATTAAGTACATCTAACTTTATTAGTTTCGAAATCTGGCCATCTAAATTAGGAATTTAGGTAGTTTTTAAAGTGCCGCCATTTTGTAGTAGGTAAAGGTATTGATTTATATTCTGTAATTATAAAGTATTCGTCAGGAGCTTTAGAATTATGCGTCAGACGACCCCTTTTCATTAATTTTTTCCTAAGATGGCGCCCACCTGCCATCTTAATAGTTGCAACTTTCATTTTTACGTTAAAAATTAGTCTTTATCCTCCCATTAGTTATATTCAAATTTTATTAAAAAAAATTAAGGGTACAAGAATTAGCAGGGGGACTATTTACGTCCACACTGTATATTTATTTCCTACTATATTAAATTCTTTTAATTCATGGATAATATGGTTTTTTCCAATATATAACAAGCATTTTATTAAAGATATGCTCCTATTGGTTAGGCGGAATCATTTATTGGATGGTCTTTTACTCATGACACATTGTCAAACTATTGTCAGTTTGTGATATTAAAAAGCCTAAAATTTTAATCAGTTCTAATTTAAATATTAGGTAATTCTTTATTTTTATTTTTTAACTTTATTTTTAACTGGACAACTGTGGCAGACTTGCCACCGAAACGTTTTTGGGGGTTTCTCTTTTATTTTGTTTCAGGCGACCGGCCAGTTCATAGGGGTCAATAGGGCTGAAGAGGGTCAGCTCCTATACCCAGGGACCAGGGGCTCAATTCTGCTAAATTGAACTCATTCGTTCGCTGAACGTATTCGTTCCGGGAGCGTATAACCTTCATCTGTTTTTTTAACGAACGAATAACCTTCACTTGTTTTTTAAAACAGGCGGTCATAAAACAGAAATCTGTATTACCATCTGACATCTGACAAAATTCAAAGTCATAACATAACCTAAAATTCCTTTAATGTGAAATTAAAGTTGAAAAAATCAGTTAACTAAGCTATTAAAAACAAAGTATACACTTTAATTGAAATACAAGAAGCAAATAAATAATTAACATTGTCCTCCGCAGCCAGAATAATCATTTGTAAGCAAAATAGTTTCTAAATCACATAACCTATAACCAAAAAGGGTTCGTGAAGCCGTCTCCTGCAGCTCCGTCGGCGCAAAAGCGAAAAAGAGCGTGAAAGCGGTAGCCTGAAGCTCATTTGGAGTAAAATTAATATGTGAGTTGTCAAAATATAGATTGAAAAGAAAAACTATCAAAAATTACTTATTGCTTTGGAAAAGTAACTAACAAGTTATTGCATATAACTTTTTACCATCTTCCATTTATACTTTCTAAAAGAAGGCCTTTATTGAGTGTTACGTACCTACTTGTACGGAATGTTAGATTAGGACAAAGACTGGAAATGGAGATTAGCAAACTACATTAAAATATTACTTAAGGTAAGTAAACTAAAGTAAACTCATACCTATTTAGAAAAAAACATTTATGGTAAATTTCTTTTTAGTTCAAAAAGGTAATATTTTAAAAATATTTGTCTTATTTATGCAAATTGGGTAATCGTCTCGAAAGTTGGAGCAACCCCCATTTTGACCAAATTTGATATACAGGGGCACAGAACTAATAAAAAAGGGGCTGGTTATTTTTTTTTGCTGTAATTAAATAGTATGTTCTAACTTACTGTTATATTAAGAATTTTGTGCAAAAGACGGGGGAATATAGTGAGAATAGGAATGTTTTTGATATTGGGCAAAATCATAGTTGCTCCCTTTCAAGAGAATTACTATAAATTGTCAGTACATATCGGTAATTATTATTAGTTGAAATAAATAGGTACCCAAAGATAGCAAAACACATTTGTTACTTGCATGATTTTAAACAAAGAGTACCTAAATTATCAAAACCTTTTATTGCTAGTTGTTTTCTTTTTTCATTTAATAATAATAATTTTATTTGTAGGACTCTAGAAGACTATGAATATCCCTTAGGACCATTCCAGAAGTCAAAATTGCATAATAGTTCAAGAATCATATCAAATGATCGATAATAATCAAAATAATGATGCCCAACATGACTCACACATAAATTACCAAGCTTTTGTAATTTGTAAAAAATAATAAAAACAATCAATATTATTTTTTGCCTTTATTTTAATTCTTAGGTTTACAATAAAAAAAGTACATTTGAGTATATAAACGTTGTTTTTATAAACACTAAGTTTTTGTCCTTGAATATTTTTGCAGATAAGCTCTTAAAAATACTCCCAGTTTATATAAAATATATTTCCTAAATAATACACCAGCTTGAAAAATCAATTAAATCCAGACACTTTCTAGTGTTTTCCGTATAGTACAAATAATTTTACAATCTGGCAGTAACCTAAAAATAAAAAATACAAATTTCAGGTTTAAATAAGCAAACGTAGGTTTTTCTCTAAACATTAATACGAGTTTAATGGGAATTATTTTAACTTTTAGCATTAGCAGGGTTAACTTAGGACATTGTAGAGTATATAAATTATAAAAGAAAGATTAAAAGCCATTAAGTAAAAGAGAATATTGCTCCTATGAAAAGATCATTGGTTTAGGTTAGGTTTAGTTAAGTAAGGGTTTTCGAGCTGTGAACTGGTAAAAGGAAGAAGAGACACGAATACAAAAAGTAAAATTGAATATCTTTTAAAGAAACTGGGACGGTATCTCATGGATAATTGAAATAATTTTATGAAAATATTAGTAAACATTTAATGCAAATTTTACTCACAGTTGCTTTTGTTCTTCCATTAAAAGAGCAATGAAATAATACCTTTCCATATTCAAGTGCACTCATTTTAAAATTAACAATAGACAAGTTATTAATCAGTGTTTAGGCAAAATTTTATGGGGTATTTTTGTAGGACCTTCTTTGTCTGTTATCTAAACATGGTCTTAAGTTTTGATGCATTTCATGGGGTTCCTGGGTTAGTTGCCTTGTCATTAAAGGACTATATGTTTCTTGCAATCTCTTTTAGAAGCTAAAAATATCAAAATTTTTAAAGGGAAACAAATATAAATATAAGACATTTAAACTCACCTTTTTTTCTACCTTACTTGATGCCTCATATTTAGACAAAGAAAACTATCACTAGGTAATAAACCAAAGCATTTTCAATACGTTGTTTACAGTGGAAAACATCATTTTCAACAAATTTAATATTTTTCATAAAGCGGTAATAAAATTTTCTAACCTATATCTTTGGTGTATTGTGGGTTAGCTACCTACTGACTGATGGCCTAGTTTACACCGCAAAGATCTTTGGATTCTTTTAAATGAGTTTTAACTTTAGTAATAAAATCAAAATTGGGTATCAAACTTTACTATTTATGAGTTTGCATAGAATGAAAAAGTATGCTTGACTTTGACTGTCATATTTTAAATTTTAATGCGGTGTTGTGCGCCAATTTGTGAAGTTGGCTATGCACGAACGAAAACCTTTTTGTTTTCATAAGAGCCTAGAGGAAATAAAGAAAAAACTAATAAAACTCAAACAAAAGGCGCTTATGAATAGTGGAATAGAGCCCCAGGACCGAACTCACTTTTCCAGGCGTGTACCCAACAAAAGACCATCCAATAAGCATTTTATTATGAATTAAAACTCCCTATTTTCTTACAAAAATTTATAACTTTAGATACCAGACCATACAAATTTAACAATTGCACAGTCATTATGAAATCATACCATCATTTTTTATTATTTTAATGAGGAACTCGATGTACAATTTAGCCTTTTTTCTCTAAAACTCAAAATTTCGTCACTTGATTTTCTGTCGAGGTAAATCATATTTGGTTCATTAGATATCAGGACTTCTTCATAGACACGCAAGGGCTAAAAATAATACTTAATTAGGATTAGGGTGTGTTTTAATTTAAAATGTGCTAAGGGCAATTTGTAGCAAAACCACAGAGTCCATCGATTGTAAAAGAGAGAAAATTATTATATTAGTAAAAATAAAGATGCTTTTTCATTATTAAGAAAAAGAGAATAGGGACAAAAATATGATATTATCTCACACAGTTAAAATATTTAGAAAGCTTAGAGAAAAAGACTGTTTTATTACATAAGTATATTAGCTAATTGATAATATAAAGTAAAACCATTTATAATACGTCCGGAAAGCCTGAAACTGTAATTTTTGTTTCTTTTAGGTAAAATAATAAAACACGTTTTGCTTCCTGAAGCATTTTCTTTAAACCAAAATTAGGGTTAAAATAAAATCAATTACCTATCCGTTTTATTTTTAGTAAAAAGTGTTTAAATTACATAAATGTGTTGCGTGTAAACTATTTAAGTTAACCAACTTACAACGAATTTTTTGAGTGGTGGAATTTGCGCCGGTGGTAGTCTAGTAAATGGTTCCTTAATTTTTCTGTTTTGTAACATAAGCAAAATAAACCACATGTAGTCGCTGCGAGTAACCATTTGATCCATATTTTTATCCATGTGCAATAGTTTGTCAAACCATAGTTGAATCATTTTTCTTTCTGTAAAATTAATAATTTTATTTTATTTTTTTAGTAGATATACACAGTGTAAACAGCATTTTAGAGGGGAAAAAGTGCGGCGGGTTACTGGAAAAAAGTGTCGTATGAGAACAAGACACGAAATATATATGAAATGTGTAATCAAGGTAAAATATAATCAAAAATTTATGATTAGATTAAAGTGTGGCAAATTGTTGGTAATTACCAACCAAGAAACCATTATCCCTGGTCCCAATATTCGATTCTTATCCAAAGGCTACCATTAAAGCCAATCACGGTGTAGTCAGATATTGAAGATTACTTCAGTGTATTTGGATATTTAAAGTATATTTGACGGATACCAGCCCAAAAAGTCCATGGTCTTAACCAATTTCTGTGGGCGACTGGCTGAAGTAGTAGTAGTGGTAGGTGTACTAAAGTTTACCCCCTTCAATCATCACCTAAAATTGGGGGTTTACCTTTTTAGCACAAAAAATACCTACACTTAGTAAAGTGGCAGAGAAGTATAAATTTTCGTGATGTTTGCTGATAAAATATAGTCGTAGTTTAAAGTAATCGATTTATTTTACAAAATTTTCGTTGTCTGGAGATCGAAGGGAGTGCATATTAGATTTTTAATAATATTTTTAAAAGGAAGGGTTTTGGGGCACTGTCGATAAATATTCTAAAAATCCTTTAAACGATTTTAAAGAAATTTTGCTAAATTATTTAATGTAATCATATTGTTAAAAAACTTCGCCTAGATTAAGATTGTGAAGTCAAGTGGCGTCTCAGTGGGCACTACATCCATAGGCATATTTTAAAAAAATAGTAGGCCACTAACGTTTTAAAAGGGTTTTTTTTCAATTAGGCAATTTAAAATGCAACTTTTTATTTCAATATATTTTCTTCTTATCTAGCTTCGTTCTTAAGCAAAAAAAACACTTTAAATAATTTCAGACCCATAGAAAACACGATATATAAAAAAAGAAATAAACAATTATTGGCCTTAAAATAAATGGGCAGTCGTTTATTTTATCAAAATCGTCATATTACATGTTTATTAAGGTCGAAATTGTTTATTTATTAGTTTTGAATTTAATTTTATGTTTTGTTTTTGGCACTGGCTAAACGACTACCGGCAGTTTTGCTTGTACTTAAAAAAATCCGTCGTTCGGCCCGTGATATAGTAATAGCCACGAAACGCTAGGATAAATACAATAGTGGTTTTATTTGCCTGTCCCCATCCCGCTATACTACTCTAAATTATTTTTCCAAAAGGTACTATTAACTAAACTCAAATATTAAACAATAAAACTACAAAAAACTAAACGCTTATGACAAGCAAAATAAAAAATTATTAGGGTTGGATTAACTATTTTAAAGTTTTTAATAACTTTTATAAGCAAAACCGCCGGACGGCGGTTTCTATCAATAAAATAAGTAAAAACCGCCGGTAATGACAAATTAATTATAATTTTCGGCGGTTTACATACACGTAGATATAATATTCTTCTTATAATTGAGCAAAACCGCCGCACTATAGGATGCTTTGTGAAAATTTTGGACAAAATTATATATCTTAAGAAGTACCAGTCGTAGATATTTGATTTTTGCACAAACATGTAGTTGATGTAATTATCTATGCCAGAAAAATAGTCTCAAAAAAAAGTTATACGGGCACTGTGTTTATGTCCCATTAAAATCTGACATTTCCAAAAAAAAGTGTTGTATTGCTCTACACGCATCAAAACACCCACAAAATATTACAAATGTTATCAAATCGACCTTTCGAACATTTATAGTATTTCTTTAACGATTTTAGTCCCCCAGTTAGGGGTTAAAAAGCGACTGATTATCACAATTTTTTAATATAAAGGCTGTTACAAAATGTTGTTAAAATTATTAGGGCAAATTCTACTGCTGAAAATATGAAAAAAGTTTATATACATATGGGTCCGAAAATTCCTCGTTCTCAAGATACAGGGTGTTAAACTTGTAAAATATTTTTTGTTTTGTTTTTTTATATCTTAAATATCTTGGGGGATTAAGGGAGTAATTTATCACTAACTTAATTTTATTTACAAGTCCAGTGGCGTTTGGAGCAGCAACTGAAGGAATATTTATAACAAAAAATGGCACGCCACTGACTGTGTAAATGCGTGAAAACACCCATTTTAGTAAGAACTGTTAGACAGAATAAAATTCCTAATTAAACAAGTATTTATTGTTGCGATTACATTATTGCTAATAAAAAATAGAATACCTAATCTTTAAAAGCAAAATTTTTGGCAAAGCTTCTTTTATTATCTAAAAATATGTAATTAAAAAGTTGATTTTATTGTTTTTCTCTTCAACTAAACAACATACGAAAAAACATCAAGAAGCATAAAAGATTTTAATTTGCGTAATCTAAGAAACATTTTACACGTATTTACACAGTCAGTGGCGCCTTTTTTTTTTTTTTTTTTGAAATATTTCTTCAGTCGCTGCTCGGGACGCCACTGGACTTGAAAATGTAATTAGGTAAGTGATAAATTAACTCCTTTATTCCATAAATAACGTTACCAAATTTAAACGACATTGGGTAAAAGATATTTAAGATATTTAAAAAACATCTTTTACAAGTTTAACACCCTGTATCTTGAGAACGAGGAATTTGCGGACTCATGTTTATATTAACTTTTTTTTATATTTTCAATAGTAAAATCTGCCCTTATGTATTTTTTAACAACATTCTGTAACACCCTGTATTTAAAAAAATATTGTGATAATAAGTCTATTTTAACGTCCTAACTGGAAGATTAAAAATCGTTGAAAAAAATCTATAAATGTTCGAAAGATTTTAAAGCCAGCTTTCGATTTGATAACATTTGTAATATTTTGTGGTTGTTTTGATGCTTGTAGAGCAATATAAGACTTTTTTTGAAAATGTTAGCCCCCGTACTCTGTAACTCGAAAGAAAAGAAGTTTCCTGAAATTGCCATGTGATTTACATTGCATAGAAAGGACAGTTACAGAATACTGGGGCAGATTTAAATGAGACATAACCACAGTGCCCTTATGACTTTTTTGGAAACTATTTTTCTCGAATAGATAATTACTACATTTTCGTGCAAAAACCAAATATCTACGACTGACACTTCTTGAGATATCTAATTTTGTCAAAATATTTTTCAAACATCCTATAGTGCGCCGGCGGGCGTTTAGCCAGTGCCTTAGTTTTTATACATTCTTTTTAAAATGACCTAAAGTACCTTCAATTTTTTTAATCAAAAACAAAGCTATATAGGAAGGAAATACGGCTGTGGTGTTTACTGACCAGTCAGTTGACTCAATAATTTTAATTTAGGTGGAGCTTTGCAGGCACCCTATTACAATAAATAGGTGTAACAAATTTCATCTAAATTGATTTAAGGGTTTTAAAAAATTATATCATGAAAGATATTACTTACCATTAGGTGGTAAAAATTGTTGTAAAGCTCTTCCCATTTTATTATTATATAGAAAAATATCATTTAAAGCTATCATAGGATTAGTCATAATAATAAATTTTGAAAAATGTTTTGAAAAATATTACAATAATATATTTTTTATTGACATTTAAGTGACATATAAAATCGTGTATTTTATAACCCTAAATTATTTACATTAAAAGTCACTGTCACTTAATAAGATATAAATTTTATTGTGTCTTCCAAATTTTAGTGAAAATGTCTGAAGCTAACTATTTCTACAACAGCATGTTAGCCAAATCGTTGGTGCAACTGATTCCTGCACATGGTAAAATCAATATTTTAGTTAAATTTTTGTTTTTATAATGGCAAATTTAGTTTGCTGAATATGTTCAACCTAGTCAGGACTACACACTGACTGGGAAATCTGGGCATGGCCATTACCTTTATAAGGGTGCATGTGCATTGTGAATAGGATACTGATTCAATAACAGTAGACTTTTTTACTAAATTATATCAAATATATTGTTGAAGATGATGAACGAAATCCTGTAAAAGCCACAGCCCTTAATATTAATATTTAGATTAGGATGTCCCTGATGATAAATTTTAATTTCTCATAATATGATTAATATTGGAAAGCTAGAATTGGTAATTGTCTAGAAAGTTGCGGGAACTCCGATTTTGAAGAAATTTGGTATACATGGGTTTTTGGGGCGCGGATCATGAATCTGAAAGAATTTTTAAGAAACGTTTCGTTTCCGAGATATCTATCATCAAAGTTAAAAATCAAGCTCACTCAATTTTCACATTAATTCTCCTTCTTCTTGTACACAATTCTTGATTCTAATCTAAAGTGGCTAATAATATTTGTATTTTACCTTTTAAAATCTTATTATTTTACGTATCTTACACTTTTCTTGAATTAAACTGCATAGCTTCACTTTCAATTCAGTTGCATGTATGGCTTGCTGCGTTTTTAAGGGGAACCGTTACAATGTGTTTGATAAAAGGTATAAAAGAGTGGAAACACGGGGTTTTAAAGAAAAAAAAACAAAAATTGTTTACCACTTTAACTTAAAACCAAGAAATGTGTGAAAAAGAGGAAAGAATATAGTAAAAATTAGGTAAGTTTAATTTTTAACTTTGATTATTGGGAACGAAACGTTTCCAAAAAAATCTTTAAGATTCGTGATCAGCGCCCCAAAACCCCTGTATACCAAATTTCGTCAAAATTGGTAGACAAATACGCTAGAATTTTATACTCCTTTAATGGTTTATTAAAAATGGTAAAACAAATCATTTTCTTGTATACCATTTAACTCTTTACAAAAAGTTATTTTTATATAATTTTTTGATAAACCGACGCTTTTCAAAGTTATTATTTTAAAATTTATTTTTGTTTTTTTTCCAATTTTGCGACAAACACTATTAGGTAATTCAAAAAAATTGTGCAATAAAATGAAATAAACGATATTTATTTCATTTACTTTTATTTAAATGAAGTAAAAAACTAATTATTGTTAATGTAAAGAATTAAGATGGTTTTTATACGAAAGCCAACAAATTGATGATGATAATACATGTAGACTTTGAGGGATTTTTAAAGAATGATATTATTAGCTACATTATGTTTATTTTTACAGCGTTTAATTTACCGTATAATTTTATGAAAAAAAATTGTACTTTTGGCCTCTTGATAAAAGTTTTAATGTGTAAAGTTTTTTGATAAATTGACTGTTGCGAAAAGTGGGGTGGCATTGACACTACAATAAGTATTTTACAAAAATAAAGAACAATTGCAATACGTCGTATCGAAGTCGTAAGAAAAATTGTAAAATAAAATACTCTTGGCGAAGCCCTAGAAAGGCGAAATAATTGTAGAGTAATGCTCCAGTAATTTTTGAAACATTAAAAAGCATTTTTTTACTTAGTATTAAATTTAAAAAAAAATTCACAAGAAACCAACTGCATATACAATTCAGTGTACTTGTTACTTGTTATTAGATAAAAACATTTAGAATTGTAATAAAACTACTTTAATTAAACAACATATTATTTGGCTTTGCTCCAGAATAAAAAGTAAAAAGTTTATTTAACATTTTAAGAAAATTAAAACTTTTATACATTATGAAGAACTATTCTGCTCTTACACAATATTATAAAAGTTATGATTACTTTAAAAGAAATTAAAGTAATGAAATATTTACTATTAAGTTACTTACAATACAAAGGTTTCAATCTATAAACAAAGGTCTATTAGCACTCGGTTAAAATTATTTTAATCCAATAAAATAAAATCTTGACAAGACGCCACACAATTAAAGTTTTATTAAAATGTTAAATAAATTTGTAATTTTATTTTGGAGAAAAGACAAATAATATTTTGTTTAATTTAATCTCCCAAAAAACAAATAAAGCATAAAACTACTTTAATGTCACAATGTTAAGAAAAATAATTTTTAGTTCAAATTTTAAATTGAAAAAAAATATAAAATAAAGATAGGATAGTTTCAGAAATTTGAAAGTTAAATTAAATATATTTTATTTAATATTTATAAGAGGTGATTCATTACGAGGTACTTAAAAAAAAATAAAAATTATTTATTTATTAGAAAAAAGCCGTTAAGAGCATGGTTTAGTAAACTAAATGAATTGGTAAATACTCCCAAGGAAATTGAGAAAAGAGATGAAATAATGTGGTTTATTTTACTAATGCTTCAATGTCAGAAAATTAGAGAACCATTTAACAGACCACCGCCAGCTGAAATAGAGCTTCTAAGAGATATGGTGGTAAGATACCTACAACAATAATAATTTAGTAATTTTATTTTTTTATCTTATTTTTTTATTACTGGTAAATAAAACGGGTAAATAGGTTTAAAAAAATATATAATAATTTTATTTGAATAAAACACTACAGTAGGGACTAGATAATTCGGATTAAATAAAGCTAGGGCTAATCCGCATTATCGCATCTTGCTTTTTAATACAGATACATATGTACACTATAAAAACAGCGCTTAAAATAAATACAATTTACTCTCAAAATTCTAAAAACAAATATAAGCAAGAATAAGTATCTATAATATCGGTACTCCTACATACTACCTATAAGGCATTAAGAGCCACAGCGGACCATCTGACAATTCAAGAAATGTACTTTAACGCGTATTTTCGATGGTATAAAACATATTTATCAGAGCTAAAGTGGACAGTAAGCTACCACTATCCTATATTAATTCTAAGCCTTCTTTGGCTCTAAGAAATAAGTTTTATGCTATTAAAAATACTCGTTAAAGTATATTTTTAAATTGTAAGATGGTCCGCTTTGGCTCTCAACGCCTTATATGTATGTATTGTTCGAAATACCTCATATAAAAACACTTGTCTTCGTTTTTATACCTTTTATTAACAATCGAACTTAACTATGGTTACATTAACGACACATCTTAACTTGTCAATGTCTCAAAGTTTACACTACAAAGGTCAAATCTATACTAATCCCTCAAAGGTTTTCTGTCTCCCTTTTATAGTAATATGAAAAAGTGAAGAATGATCTAAAATTTTGGAGAAATATCACGAAAATTCCATTAGTACAGGATGGCATAAAAGTTCTCAATGGATAATTCGGGCGGTTTCGGAAACCTTCGAAAGTGATGAAAGATCTTGGAAAAGTAAAGGTAAATTATTTAAATAAATTAACAAACTAGATTAAATGATCCTAACTTAGGGTCCCATTCTTGAGAGCACTGGAAGCGTGTTCTTCGGCAGTGGAATTCATCGGGATCTTCTTGCTCTTCTCGTCTGCTGCAGTATTTGCATTCGTCCGGGCAGGGTCGTTTTGATAGAGCGTCAGCATTCTTATGGTTCAGTCCTTTTTGATGTTCGATTTTAAAGTCATATTCTTGAATACGTTGCAGCCATCGGGCGATCTGACCTTCAGGGTTCTTGAACTGAAGCAACTATTTAAGTGATGCATGATCCGTCCTTAGGTGGAATTTCTGGTCATACAGGTATTTATGAAAATGCTCCAACAATTTGACAATCGCTAAAGGTTCTTTTCTAGTGACACAATAATTTCGTTCCAGTTTGGACAGAACTTTGCGAAAATAGGCTATAACTTTTTCTTGGCCGTCTTGAATCTGTGACAAAATTTAACCAATAGCAGTGTTGCTTGCATCAGTGTCCACAATAAATGTTTGATTTGGTTGTGGATAAGACAACACCAGGGGATTGCACAGGGCTTTCTTTAGGTGTATAAAAGCTGCTTGACAATCTTCAGTCCATTCGTACCTGTTCTTGTTTTCCGTAAGACGATGTAATGGTCTTGCAATATTGGCAAACCCATGTATGAACCGTCTGTAATAGGTACACAGTCCCAGAAAACTTCTAATTTCATGCTTGTTCTTTGGTATAGGCCAGTTCTGGATAGCGTCTGTCTTCTCTGGATCCGTTCTTACTCCATCTTCTGTAATTATATGCCCCAGGTACTTAACTTCTTTCTGGAACAGGTGACATTTCTTTGGGCTAAGCTTCAGCTGGGCGGATCCGAGCTTTTGAAAAACATCTTCAACATTTTTCAGGTGGTCATCAAATGTTTTTCCAAAAATTTTTATGTCATCCAGGTATACTAAGCCTGTTTTTCAAGTTAGTTCCTGTTATGTTAACTCCATCAAACGTTCAAATGTAGCAGGGGCATTGCATAACCAAAAGGCCATAACATTAAATTGCCGCAGTCCGGTCTCGGTTGAAAAAGCGGCTTTTTTCCTTGTTTATCGGATGAAGTTCTACTTGCCAATAGCCACTTTTTAAGTCTAATGTGGAAAACCATTTTGACTCCGTCAGTGTATTATCAATTCTTGGTAGTGGAAAACTGTCCTTCTTCGTGACGTCATTCAGTCTTCGGAAATCAACACAAAATCTGATGGAACCATCTTTCTTCTTAACTAGGACTACTGGATATGACCATGGGCTCTGGGATGGTTCTATGATGCCTTTATTTTGCATGTCTTCAAGTAACTCTTTAGGCTTTTCGCTCAGGAATATTGCAGCCGGCTGATTTAAATAAACAAGTTCTTTTGTTTTCGCATAAAGATCAAAGACAGCGCTCTCACATTTTCCGCTCAACGCGCAATCTTAAATACGAAATATATGATGCCACATACAAAATAACTATATGATATTTTTTCTGTGGTGATGCTCACGAAAACTTTAAGAAGTTATTATTTACCAAAATAAAAATTTAATTACATCATTACATTGACGCTACTGACGAGTTAATATATATTTTTTCGAAATCAAATTCTAATAGAGGTTTAAAAGGGTACTTATGAACAGCCTATAAATACTCGCTGCCTTCGCGCTGGGGCACAGTAGTACAGAAGTAGTCTACTAGGAACCTTCTGAGGTTTCCAACTACTCGCGCTGGCAAACGTCAAGAATACAAAATCTACAACGACGGCTGACTAGCCCAAAAAACTTAATGTTAGCAAAAGATGGCAGCGAAAGCCATACACGGTATACTTATGAACATTTTAAATTATCTGAAAAAATTGACCCCGGTGATAAACTATTAATTAAAAAAAGAACAATAGTAAAAAAACATTTTTTTGAAAAAATAAATATATTTTGAAAAATGAAGCAGATATCAAAAATGTGGGGTTTTTTTTTTTTTTGAAATGGTCTACTGAACAACACTACAAAACAAAAAAATAAAAAAATAGTTTTTTGTATAACGCTTTTGACAAAGTTGTTGTAAAATATAGGACTTTCCTTTTACACCCTGTAGATTAAAACCAAGAAAAAATTTACTTAAATTAAAATGGCCGTCTTTTTCCAAGAAAGTTTTTTTCATAAAACGGTAAAAACCGCAATTTGGTAATGCATTTTTATTTAAGAGTAATAATAATTTAAAATTTACCAATAAATTTTCCAGTTGCAGTTGAATTAAGCAGCAGTTTAGTTGTATAATAATAAAATTTTATGTCATAACCTTTTAGCTCATAACTACATCTATAACACTGTTTAGAGTTAAGAAAGAATGTATTACATTCAATGTAGAGGTTCTTTGTTTTTTTAGAAGATATAACATAAAAATCTAATTTTTAAAGATTGTACACGTTGGAAGTAGCACCCTCATATGTAGAATTAATTAAACCAGGTGGTGCATCGCCAAACTGGTCATAGAAAATGCCATGTGAATTTTGATACGTTCAAATATTGGCTGCCCTATTGATTTAACAACAAAATTGTATTAAACTATTTTAAAGAGGTTGATAAGAAAGGACCACACACTAAATTTAGTTATTTTTTAATAAGCCAATTAAAAATATTATATAAGAAAACTATTAAATTTGTAAAAGCGATGCATAACTGATACGTGTGTACCTTAATAAATCCCACACTAATAAATGAAATATCTTATTAATTTTTAAATTAGCGTTTTACCTTCTATTGGTTATTCATTATTATTTATTCATTACTCACGGATTCATTAATTAATTGGCTAAAAGAATCCAGCAGCCGTATTATCTAATTTGATAGAGAAGAAATTTCCTAAAATTGCCATATGATGTACATTGCATAGAAAGGAAATTTGTTCTCAATCGAGTTACATAATACGGGTGCAGATTTACATGTGATTTCATATGGCCAGTCTGGCGATGTACCACTTGGTATAGGGAGTCGAGTGTAAAAGTGTGCAATCCCTAATACCTGAAAGAAAATACAAAGAACCTTTAAATTCGTTGTTGCATTCTTTCTTCAGTTTACTACTAGTAGTCAACCGTAAACCGGTCTCGGACTATTTTGGTCTCATCGGTACGGTGTAGGCGATAAAAAGCGAAGATGTTAAATAAATATAGTAGTTTATTGTCCATTACGCCATCTATCAGTAGAGTTACTTCCTATTTCAATTTTGTAAAATTATTAGTCTTATTTTTCTATCATATGATATTTCGGTTGGATTTTGACACGAATCATATATTATCACAAATTTTTTCTGGCGGGCTTTCTAAACATGATGTCATTAGATTTTTATGAGCTAGTATAACAAAAAAATGACGTCGAAATAACGTCACTTCACCGACGTCAAAAACACGTCATTAAATAACGTTAAAATGAGGTCATAATTTTGGTCTGATGACGTCCTTTGACCAAAAATGAGCGAAAATGACTTAAAAATGACGTCATAATGACGTCAGCTTGCTGCTTGACTGCTTATAAAAACAGTAAAAAGTCAAGATATTTGGCCAACACAAACGGCAGATCTTCAAATATACCTTTAAATATACATACTTATCCAATAGTTTATTAATTTTTATTAAACATGTCAAATAATTTTTGGGCTTGACAAGGACATTAAATAAAAAAGCGTATGTATTTGGATTTGTTAAACATTTTGAGCA
Source organism: Listronotus bonariensis (assembly GCA_014170235.1). Taxonomy (NCBI): domain Eukaryota; kingdom Metazoa; phylum Arthropoda; class Insecta; order Coleoptera; family Curculionidae; genus Listronotus; species Listronotus bonariensis. The sequence goes on along the minus strand of JACEGR010003134.1, from coordinate 51,765 downwards.
AAATGGATTTGATCGTTTACCGTGTTCTTACTTAAACTAGTCGTCATATAGAATAAAATATAGGTCTTTAAAAAACCAAACAGGGCAAAAAAATTTAACTAAACAATTATTATTACTGATTTTACTGGCTTTTTAAACCAATTCAATGGGCGCAGTTGGGCGGTTTCAGCCGCTTTTTCAGTGTCAAATTCGTCAAAAAAAAACATTTTATTGGTTTAATTTTACAATTTTGACACTTGTGATACCCCAGTGCAGTGGCAAAGCGGTTAAGACCTTTCGAATACGCCCAATACATTTTTGTTGTAAAGGTAACCAGAACTAACCAGAACTAACCTACTATAGCAGGAATTATTTTGTTAGGAGTTTATAATGTATTTTATAACACGTGTATGTTTGTGTACAGGGTGGCTCGAATTCGACGCTCATCATTGGGATTTCGGAAACCGTAAGAGATGAGGGATCGGTTAAATGAAGGCAAAGTTGCGCAATTTGATGCTCAATAAAATGCCGTTTTGCGTTTTAAAAAATTCCGAGTACTTCCGAAGATATTCGAAAAAAACCGGAATTTTCAATTTTGGTTTCTATTGTTTCCTGGCTATATTTGTTAAGATAACTTAAAATGGAAAACACGTTTTCATGGCCACTTTTTCTGCTCTATAATTCAGTGTGATTAAATATTGAATCTGACGTTTCGGCTTCTGGCGACCATCATCAACTTAATTTTTTTAAATACGGACCTGATATTTTTTTAATTTAATTAAATCCTTTTATCACTCTTAAAACACTATATATCGCCACTTTGATATTTGCTGACGTTTCGTACAGATAATTCCATCATCAGAATATTGCATATTTATTTTACCATAATACGGCCCTGAACTACATTTTTAGGTAAAAAGGTAAAAAAAAGAATAAACTTATTACATATTCATAATGTTTTATTGCAACTCATTGATTTCTAACAGCGGAAATTACTTTATTAACAGAAACTAACCAGCAGGTACGAATTCAAGGGAGAACTTCATTTAATGTATGGATTGGTATGCGAAGGAACAAAATTATTGGACCTTTCGTTTACGAAGGGACCTTAACTTCCGAACGATTTCTAAATTTGATTAGGAATGATGTCTTAGATGCCCTAGATAATCAACCTTTGGCAGTATTTCAAGAAATATGGTGGCAGCAAGACGGAGCTCCTGCCCACAATGGAAGGGAAGTAGCTCAATTCCTTTACCATATATTTCCTAATAAATGGTTTTGCAAGATGGCCCGCTAGGAGCCCAGATCTTAGTCCCCTAGATTATTTTCTTTGGGGATATCTTAAGAACCGTTTATTTAAAAATGCACCTCACGACCTTTAAGTACTACGACAACATTTGATAAGGGAAGTTGCTGCCATTCCTGCGAGAACAATTAATCGAGCTGTATTAAAAATACAAAGCAAAGCAAGAAAATGCATTGAGGCGGAAGGTTATCTCTTTGAACACCTATAATAGTGATAAAATTATGTTTATGTTTAATATGGGCATCAAGATAGTATTACAAATTGTTTATGTAAGCTGATTTGTTGCCTACCTTTTTGTATCTTATGTCTAATATTCATGAAATTTTCGGTTAATAAAGTAATTTTCGCTGTTAGATATCAATGAGTTGCAATAAAAAGATTACGAATATGTAATAAGTTTATTCTTTTTTTACCTTCTTACCTAAAAATGTAGTTCAGGGCCGTATTATGGTAAAATAAATATGTAATATTCTGGTGATGGAATTTTCTGTACGAAACGTCGGCAAATATCAAAGTGGCGATATATAGTGTTTTAAGAGTGATAAAAGGATTTAATTAAATTAAAAAAATATCAGGTCCGTATTTAAAAAATTAAGTTGATGATGGTCGCCAGAAGCCGAAACGTCAGATTCAATATTTAATCACACTGAATTATAGAGCAGAAAAAGTGGCCATGAAAACGTGTTTTTCATTTTGAGTTATCTTAACAAATATAGCCAGGAAACAATAGAAACCAAAATTGAAAATTCCGGTTTTTTCGAATATCTTCGGAAGTACTCGGATTTTTTAATACGCAAAACGGCATTTTATTGAGCATCAAATTGCGCAACTTTGCTTCCATTTAACCGATCCTGTATCTCTTACGGTTTCCGAAATCCCAATGATGAGCGTCGAATTCGAGCCACCCTGTACAGTGTTTTCATTTTTGCCACCCACTTTAAACTATAACCAAGAAGGATAGAAAAAAAACGTCCTGTATAAAATTTTTGTTCGTTTTTATTTTTAATTTTTAAGGGTAAAATAAACAAATGAACATTAAAAACTCAAGAAAAATAAAGAGGTACTTTTTTAAATGGAACACCCTGTATATTATGTTACCATTAAAGAGGTATTATAAAAGCTTCACAAAAATATTACATTTTATATATCTAATTTTAATAGTTCCAAAAATATGGCAATTTAAATATGAGTATTATTTTCATTACATCTACAATCTCAGCTTAGTGCCGTAGAAATAAATGGAAATTATATCTAATATCTACTATTTTTCAGATTAAATGGTCATATTTTAAAAAGTATTAAAGATTGTTGTATCAAATGTGGTACTTTTGTAAAGCTTTTTAAAAGTGACATAATATACAGGGTGTTCTATTTAAAGAAAAAAGCTCACCTTTTCATTTCTCTTGGGTTCTTGATGTTCATTTATTTTTTTATGCTCAAAAGATAATAGACGAAAAAGTACGAAACTTTTATACAGGACATTTTTTCTGTCCTTCTTGGTTATAGTTAAAATTGGGTGGCAAAATATGAATGAAAACCCTGTACCTGGGCACATAGATTGTAAAATATCAAATATTCTTTTTAAGGCTCCCAAAATCTATGAAGAAATTTTAGTAGCAAATGATGATAATATGTCATGGCTAGATAAACCCAATCTGGAGCAGTCTACAACAGCAATCGAATCAAATAAATATCAAGTTTCTGCACCTTCTCAATTTTTTAATAACCAGCCAATACCACGTGACGGAATAATATGTTACATATCAGCTTTTAGTGATCAAGGATATCCATAATTTCTTTCAATTTTACAAACACTGTATTAACATTATATAATGTAAAATAAATTTTAATCTTGTTTAAGTTTTAAGAAATTTATGTGTCATCTTTTACAGTCTAAGGTCCAGATAGGAAGCGTCCTTTAATGAAGAAAATAATATTTAAAACATAAATCATCCCTTATATTTTTTTATTATTATATATTTTTTAATTTTACGTGATAGTCATGACATACCACTATATGTTTTTCTCCAATTTTATAAATGTATTCGTAGAAAACTTTTAAGTATTTAACTTTCAAAAATTAATAACATTTTTAGTGTCTACATAGGTAGTATTAAAAATAAATAATTATTTTATTAAGTCTTATTAGTATGTATTTAAAAACCCTAAACCCCGAAAGTTAAACCCATCATGAACAACATGGGTCAATATTTATTTTTTTCTTTTATGTCAAAATATGCCTTCTGACGTCTCCCAAGATTTCTTTAAAATATTAACACAAATTGGTATACTAGTTACTTTTAAAAAAATTACATTTTTAAAAATTTTAACACTTAAAACTAAAATGTTATGTATGTTCATATCAGTGTTGCCAGATTCACAAAAAGAAAAAATGGTACTTGAGGCTAAAAAAAATGGTATTTTGATGAAGAAAATGGTAGCTTTTTATTAAATGAGTTATATCAATTTTTGAACAATCGCAAAAAAAAGTAGACACTAAATATAATTGTTTTATATTTTAGTTAAAAATATTTACACAATAACATTAAATAAAAACAAAAAAATAATTCCACAGACATAGCAAGAAATGAGGAAGTTGAAATAAATTAAAAATAAAATTTTTAACTCTAAATATAAAAAAAATGTTGGTAATTTTTTTGAAACCGGACGCATCGCCGATTTTAATGATTGAAAATTTAGTTACGTTTTTTTGGGGCGGTAGTCCCATAAAATTTGTACTTGTTACGACAATACGAAAACAAAATGCGCAGGCAACAGATTCACATCAAAATTTAGAGATGTGTTATATCGGAATTATAGTAGGGATGTGTTACTGTTAATTTATAGTAAATTCATGAAACAGGCACTTAGAGCGAGCAATTCTAATTTCACTCTGCACCAGTTCAATTAAAATTCGAACCAACTCGGTGCAAGGTTGCTTTTTGTAAGAGCAAGAGCAAACCAGAAAATGCGCATTTTTTCCCAGCCCTGTTAAAGTATCGCGTGAATAGGATGTCAAGCGGAACTTGATCTTTACGATCTGTCACAAAATTGAAACTCACACAACAACAATTTTTTATTTTATAATTCGTTTGCAATCTCCTAATTCACTACCCATGGTTTTTCATTCAAATAAATATTAATTTGTCACATAAAAATCAATTAGTACACGAAAAAAAAACAATAATATAATTGTTAGGTTAGGACGTTCAGTTCCCTTCTGCGACACCGCCAAAATCAACGGTACCAAAATGCTCGAATTCCCCGAGTGTAATTTTAGCACCGTGAATACGAAAATTGATCGCTCAGAATACGGGCAAATTCATTGAACACACACATTTATTGCTCGACAATAACACTCTTTGCGTGAATATGAAAATTTGCACTGCACTACCAGAGTTCGAGCTTAGTGCGCACTAGGGCGACTACTTGAATTCACTATTATTAATTGAATGTCTTGGTATTATTTTTGGGATATTACTTTTTTGAAATAAAAGCTGTTAACTTGCGATATTTTTAAATAAATACATTTAAGGCTAAACAATGGTAGAATGGTAGGTTTTAAATTTCTGCAGATATCAACACCAAAAAAAAATGGTAGGTCTACCATTAAAATGGTCTGGCAACGCTGGTTCATATATTGGTTTGTTATTTTTTATTGTAGGATTTCCTCTTAAAGTTGTTCGGTAGGGTTACTGGACACCCTGTATATAAATATTCTGGTAATTTATCATGTTATTTAATTAAATAGTAAAGCAAAAAGTTTATTTTTATGTGGATGTCTTAAAAATTGACAGTTATTAACTAGTATTAATGTGGTAAATAGTACTAACCCATTAATAAAGTTTTGTGTGAACTTCCAGAAAATACAATTTTTCAGTAACTGAGCAAAAATAGTAGACTATATTAAGACGGTTTTTAAATTATTAGATTGCTTTATTGAATGAGGCACGGTCTTTGGTAAGGCCATAGTAAGACCGTAGCTAGTTAGTTTGTGGTAAGGCGTATAGTGGCCCTTTTCTTAGAAACTGGCGTCAAGGGCGATTACTGGTCAAACCAGTGTAACAAGAAAAAAAAAAGATCGTAACCTGCCTAATTTTACCCGAAGGTAACGACGTAAAGCAATAATGTTTATACAAAGTAATTATTTGCAAACATATTTGAGAAATAGGAAGATTATATTTCTTAAATTTGAGAGCAAGGGGACCTTGAGAGATGTGTAGACTTTTACCGAATAATAGAGCTGTAGGTTGACAATGGGTTTAAAAGCATATTTATTGGCTTTACCTACATTTGTAGGTATTTACGCGCAGCATCAGTTTTTTCAAACGAGTTAAAATTTGGTCTATAAAGTGATATAATCGGCAGGAAAGACTCTGGGAAGGCCTACACGGAAGAAAATCGAAAGGCTTTGTGTGCTATAAGTGTCGCGCAAAAATTTTGTTAAATATGTTTATTATTGACGTTCTAAGTATAACTTTTGTCATTAATTTTCTGTTATGAAAATCAACAAGTCCTAAAGTTTTGTAAGTGAATGATAGAAGCTAACAACAGTAACCAAATATGAATCTTGGCTACATTATAGTAATATTAAAAACGGTAACATAAAGTTCTCCTACAAAAGAAATAAATACTACTGCACATTATTTGCTACAAAAGGGAGCGAGTTTACTGTAACGTATACCTGGGGCCTATAGTGCTACATATTGTAACTGTGTAGGTTACAATTTTGCATGAATATTTACCAAAATTTTTATCCGTGTTGGCAGACAGTAACGTCTTACTTTTGCCAAAGATTGTGTTTCGTATAAAGTAGAATCAATGATGATTTTGGGTGGTATAATGGATGTATATTGTAAGATATTATAAGTAATGTACTTTTTTCTAACTAAATTGGAGCTGCTCAATTATAATTATTCAGCAAAAATGACATGCACCATACCATGATCGCTGAAAACCTTATTAAACCTCTGTGCAACTAATATGAACCAAATTTATTTTCCAAAAAGATATTTCCCGACCGCATCGCACCCAAGGCAGAGAAAACATATTGCAAGGAGTAAATATCGAACAAATGATCTGCCAGCAAACTTACAAGATATAAATCCTATAGAAAATATGTGGGAATATCTTGCACGGAATAAGTGGCGCCATTACCAACGCTAATTCAACTTTCGTGCCAGTCTTCACATGTTGCATGTAGAGAAATGGCATTTTTGTTTGCCATTTTCGGTTTTTAATAGTTGTGGTTAATAAAATTTGGCCCTAACTTCTCGTATACCAAATCTTGGAATCCCCATCGATCGTATGGGTTTTCCCATAAACACGAGTTTTGTTCAGAAACTTTGAGAAATGTGATAATTCCTGCAGAACTCCCCTTTTACTCATATTTTATTTGAAATTGAAAACTTGGCAAATATTCACTATGAGGTTATCTGAAAACTGGCTTATAACGGCAAGTTTATGTTTACACATTGCAATAAATATTTTTATGTTCGCGCACGAAAAAGTTAGAAGACAACTAACTTTTGACATTATGCACGCATGGATATACTGGCGCGCCAGTAGAGGTTTACAATTGCAGTGACTTGTGGACTGGCATACAAGTAATGGCTGGTGCCACTAATTCCATGCACGTGAAAACGGGTCAAACCAACACAATGCACCAGCAACATTAGAGTCATATTCCCGATAATGACCATATGGAATATTAAGTTATATTTTTCTGTCCATAGTACAATTTTTTCTTAGAAAAATAATTTTGTAACTCAAATATTTTCCCATATCCCATGATTTTTTTATCTTGCAAATTTAAACTTTTCCTTACGGAAAATTTCGAAGCTAAAAAAATAAAAATTTCTTTATATTTAAAAATTTAATTCGTATATGTACTTTTTAATTGAATTGTATTATTTTATTAAATGTACGTGCATCTTATTACTAGACCTTGAATTTGCATTTAATTGTGTATTTCAGAGCCAGATAAAACTGCCTGGTTTATAATTTATTTTAAAGGTTTTACTTAGGCTGAACCGTATTTATTTTTAAACAACAAATATAAATAAATACAGCTGATAAATTTGTTTTGTTTACGTAATAAGCCAGTAAACTACAAATTTGTTATAATTCTTTTTTTTTAATATATTATGTCTATAGTATACATGTTGTCTAAATAGTAAATCTAATAGCTCTTTATAAATAGTTCTATATATGAAATATTCCCTATTTGGGTATACTCCAACACAACAAATAGATCGGTTTGGTCCTGGTCCAGAGGTATAGAACTAAGAGCTCTCAGCCCTATTGACTACCAGGGCCTTGCCTATCTAGTGGTGCAAGTGTTGCAAGGCGCCAGCGTACGATGCTACTAGGGCGGAAATTTTTAAAGAATAATTATTATTTTTAATAATTATATCCTTTTATAAAACAATCATAATATCACTATTATTTTTTGATACATATTTTTTTACATTAAAATGAAGAAAATATTTTTATTTAATAAATAATGAAGAAAATAGCCCGTGACAAATCAGTTGACTTTTCTACTGTTTAAGAGTTGTTTAATTGTTAAAGGCAACAACAAAAAGCTCATTCTTGAGATATTGAAGGCAGCTTTCCGCCTGCCAGCAATGTAAGCGCCTTTACACACTAAGCCGGTTTTGACGGACAAAGAGAAATAAAATTTATACAATGCCTTAAAGTTTGACGACTTTCCCTGTTCTCTGCGTATGAAAGGTTTCATTTGACTCCAAAAAGAAATTGCTTTTTAATTATTATGAAGGTAAAATAGAAACCTTAAATTATCCAGACAAATATTTTAAAGTAAACTTTTTATTGGTGGTCGGTGCTGTTTTTAAAAGATTTTTTAATTGCAAATATACAACCATAATTTAAAGTTTTTTAAAATTCATTTAAACAAATCGAAACATTATACATAACTACAGTACAAGAGCTTGCAATGATTTATTTTTTACCTCTTTATAAACAAAAAAGCCAAAAATGCAGTAACTTATAATGATTAACAAGCAGCATAAACAAGTTACCACACGCAATTAAATAATTTAAAGAAGTTGATAAATATAAAGTTTCTGATAAAAATTACATACAAAGTAAAAAAACCTAATGTCCTCAGATTTTAGTTGCTATTATTTTATTAAAACAATTTAAATTTATTTTTTAATAAACTTTAAAACTAAATAAAATTCATATCAATACAAATAGATGTAATATATAGATTGTTAAATAATTAGCAAAATAAACAGATATGAAATACAATATAAACTCAATGTATTTTTTATGATTGTAAATAAATAGGTTAAACTTAACACGTTAAACTGAAACTGAAAACTGGAACAAAAATTGAGTTATAATATAGCATCTTTGTTTAAATTTGACACAGTTTTTTAATAAGAAGGTGCTAATTTAGCTCGAATTAGATTAAAAGATTTGGGTATAGTGGCGCTTTAGTGGGCACTGCAACCAATTAAGAAAAAAAGTAGTCCTTTGACTATTTTTGTAGATTTTTAATTTTTTGCCGTATAAGCAACAAAAACACAACTTCTGTATTTTTTATCTACGTATATTCGTTCTTGGAAAAAATTTAAAGATATTATTTTAAAACTAATTCTAATCAGTATTTATAGACAACATAATATAATAATAAAATAAAAGAATAAGAGCCCGTGAGTAGCAGACCTTCGTCATTTTGTAAAAACTGAAGTTTATATTTTTCTTGGGTACCTACTAGAAGATATTTCCCAGGTGGTCCACTGAAGTTCAATATATCTTTTATTAAACGAGATATAAACTCTTAAATAGGAGTTAGAAGGTTTTTAAATAGGCACATTAATTATTAATATATTTTTTTGCGTGTTTCATAAACAATTTTTCAAAAAACTTACCTTATAGCAATCATTTTTAGGACGCTCTGTATACATCGAAATATTTTCAGGACATGCCTATTCGAAAACCCTATCTATAAATCTTTTCTTCGAAACATTGGGCCACACAAAAATGTTCGTCTGCTAAAGGGTAGGAACTGTCAAAACTGTACGACGACTAAGAATGTATCTTCTTATAGGTACCCAAGTAATATTATACAAAATTGAACTTTTAAGAAATAATAATGGTCACCTTACTAGTTTATTATCTATGAAGCTCTCAATCTCGTATTATAAAACCAACACTTTTATTTTAACAGACTCAATGTCTGTTTTAAATGCATTAAATACTAACCAAACGTTTAACTATAAATCTTATCCATTAATATGGAAAATTTTAAAATCATTACGTAAAATTAATCTTCGTAATCAACAAGTTACGTTAATGTGCGTTAAAGCCCATACTGATTTACCCTGAAATGAGTTTGTAGATTCTCTCGCCAAGGAAAGTGTTTTGAATGGTGAACCTGATAAATATAGCTTAGGTCTTGGAGATGCAGTTTGTTATTTAAAATCTATGGTATATAAATACTTGTGACTGGCTGTATGGCTAATGCCAAAAGCTCAAAATTAAAACAAAAATAGTTTTGGTACCTGCCAAAGCCACTATAAGTCAAACTTCATAGTCTCCCATTGCTTCTACCTATGTTGGGAGCATGCGCTGACAAAGTTTCAGCTTTTACAAAATGACGAAGGTCTGCCGCTCACGGGCTGTTAAACTATAATAAATTTTAATCACAATCTTAAAGTAAATGATTGGTGTGTTTTATCAGGACGTTATTTACATATTTACTGAAAGGTCAAAATTTATTTTTTATTCCTGATTTTATTCTTTTATGTTGTTTATTGAATATGTTAGAGTTTAAGTTATAAGTAATCACAGTATATTACTGTATTTATTTTAAGTAAACAAATAAAAGAATCTGTCGTATAGTAATTTAGTTAAATACATTCTTTAATAGGGGTGCCCAATATTTTCTTGCACCAGGGCGCCTGACATCTTAGGAACGGCCCTATTTACCACTACGAACTTACAAATTGCTTTTAACACCATAAAAAACTTTCAAATTACCAAAGAACATATCTATATCACAGTTTCCGTGACAAATCTGCTACCGTTTGAAAAGAAGTAAAAAGGATAATTATCTCGAAAGTGGCGACAACTCTGATTTTAATAAACTTTTGATATTCGGGGTCTTCTAAGGCGCTAATCAGAATATTAATTAATATAATAGTAATAAAACTAAAAAATAATATTTATAATTGTATCTTTCAATTTTAGTAATAATAAACTTTTCATTAATATTTTAATATAATATTAAATTTAGCAATAAATGAATTTAATTTATTGTGGCATGCGATATCTCGCTTAGGATTGCCTCAATGGAATTGCGAATTAAGGACCAAACCACTAGTATTTTGTTATTTTTAATATTTTGAAAAAGTTCTTCTCAATAAAAATAATTGATTTATCAAAAATGATTTTATTTATATAAAAATTGCAGTATGATAAACAGTTTCAAAATCGCAAAGATATTACGAGTATTTTGATAAATAAAAACCTATTTTTAAAACAACAAATAATTAGATACCAATTAAAGGATTTCGGACTTTTATTGTTTTTTTTTAATTTATTTATCTACACAACTAGTGCCTGAGTCACTAATGAAATTACCTTTGTGATAAAAACATTTTTAGAGGGGTTCCCTTTGAAGAGTCTATCACGAATTTTCAAACCGCCATATTTTCAGCGGAGCTTCAACACTGCCAGTCAATGTCAAATGTTTCGGGTGTCGGGTTGGGCAAATACCACAATATTTTATGTGCAAGTTTTAAACATTATACCAAAAATGGTAAGGGCTACAGCCATGAAACCATAAGGCTCAAACACATGTTTCGGGTATCGGACTAGGCGGGTTTTGTGACTGAAACCCTTACTATTTTTGGCACAATGTTTAAAAATTGCATACAAAACATTAGCGCAAACTTGTCCGACAAAAAAATTACGCCTTTTCCCAGTCCGACACCCGAAACATGTAAAAATGACAGACTGGGTTAAAGCGTCGCTTCCATATATAGCGATATAAATATTTGTGATAAAGTAGTCAAAGGAACCCCGCAAAACAGGTTTTAAAAGTGTTCTTATCATGAAGTCAACTTTCTTACTGGCCGTTTTTTCGGGCAGTAATAGGCTTTTATTAGCCTCACTCGTATGTATATATGTTTGTTTATACATATGTTTGTATGTATCTCTCCTACCTAATGCCATCTATATTTTACTGTTTAGTTTATAGTACTGTCAGAAACCAAAGTAGAAAACTTTTTTACACGCTTTTTTTAATATGTTAAGATACACGTCCTTGTAACTAAACGTATGATTGTTTTTAATGTTTTACACTAGGTGTCACTACAAGCATATTTTTGGGTTTCTAACGCGCGTGATTCATAGGTTTTTTTTTTGACAATTATTCGAATTAAAGAGGAAAAATTAATTATAGTTTAAAAATAATAATAATAAAAATCCGCTTTAGAGCACACAAGTAAAAAGATAACTAAAAATCGACGTTTCGGTGACAAATCTGCGACCGTTGTAAACTGAATAAAAATAAAAATTAACTATTATTAAGGTTTTAAATTTTAAAATTTTTATTTTCTGACTCTTTGACATTTAATGTTGTTACCAACCAAAAAAAACACCCTGTTCATATGTATATATTCAACAGAAAATTTAAATTTTGATTACATTTTCATATTAAGAAAATAAGAGCTTACAAATATATTTTTACGGAATTTAATCATTTGCCAAAATAACTTTATCGTTTTTTGAATTTTCATATCATAAGGCAATTTTTTTAATGTTATTTAAATAAATACTTTTTACTAAATTGTTAAAATATTGGTTTTAGGTTTAGGCTTACCTCAGTTTTCCTAGGAACCATAACGCATAATTTTTTTTTATATATTTTTAACTAATAGTTTTCAATAATGATTTATTCAGGTAGTTTCAAAAATATATTTTTATTTTTACATTTTTTCAAGCAATATTTGGAGATTTTAAAACACTATGTAATTCTACTCCGACTGTAAATTGTATGTCAAAATGTAGAGTTAAGAAGAATTAAATCAAAAACCAAATGCCAATTTTTTATATTATGCATTAACATTTTTTTAATACTTGACTTAAGCGTCAAATTAAAAAAATATATAATAATTAAATTTTCTTTTAAATTTTGCTCTGCTGGTAAGCAATATGTAAGCTGTAATGCGTAATGTAAAATATTGACAATTACATTTTGTTCTATTTTTAAAAATAAAAGTAGTTAGTTCTTGGGCATTTTTCATATTTTTAGTTATAACTTACCCTGTATAATACCAACTAGAGTAAAATTTTGTATTTATAAGTTTTGAGCAGTTTTCCCAAAATTTTATTTTAAAATTCAAAATAGTCTGGTCCATTTGTCTTCTTGTAACACCTATCCTGGTACACACTGTAATCTGCGGCAGTTTTTATTGTAGCTCTTATAATTTCCAGAAAAGCAAAAATGTTAAAAGAAATAACTTTTGTTTTAAATCTTAAATATTAAAAAAAAACTATTATAGTTCATCTATTCACTGTATAATACCTTTTTTTTGTTCAATTGGGAAACTTTACTTTGAACCACTTTTAATCGCCGTTGCCGTGGCCCTTTAGGTACTTGTGCTTTTTTTATTGGTTTATTTTAAATATCACCACTTGTTGTGTACAGGGTGCAAACGAGTTTACTTTCCGGCTGCCGTCTTTATTTTCGATAATAACAAAAAATTTTAATGTTTTTATTTTAATAAAAAGTATTTTCCTACATACGTAATATTTTATTATCTTTAAGCTTCACAGAAAATTTCATATAGGATCCCTGTATGTTTTTTTATACTACAGACTGTTTTTAATTCATGACATATTAATCAATAATTTATTATTTTAATTTAAATAAAACGTAGGTAAAATACGGTGCATTAAGAGATAAAATTCTTTAAAAACCAAATAAAAAATATACAGGGTGTTTCATTTAAAAATAAAAAGTTTAAGTTTAATATTAATAATAACAAAATGTCAACTTTAAATATCGTCAAAATATCGCATAATAAAAATACACGACAAATAAATGTCTTTAAAATAACTGCGATTAAAAGTAATTTTGGAAAAAAAATCAATCTTATATAATGGTATCTTGACATATAACGGTTTGCTAGGAAAAAAATTAATTTATAAAAATCAAAAGATATTTAAAAAACATTATAAAAAAACTTTTAAATTTATAATTTACGTTTATTTTCAAAAATACAGGAATGTAAATATACATATTTAATTATTATTATTTTCTATTATTATTAAGTTTCTTTTTAGAGTCTTATGATTGTTTATATTGTATGATATTTATGTTTAAGTTTGTTAATTTGGATTAGACAATCCCTGTAATAAACTTTTATAAGTTAGTTGGGATAAATAAATAAATAAATAGAAAGTGTCTTCCGGTAACACCAGAAGTAGGGAAAGTAGTAGCAAAAATTGAGTTTTTAGTGGAATAAGAACACAACAATGGTTTATTATTATCAACAAACAAATATCAAAATGGCTGTCGGAAAGTAATTTTGTAGGGACCCAGAGTACCAAAATAAATTTTATTAAATTTATTAAAATCATTTAAATATTTGTTTTCTTTTGTGACAATTAGTATAAATTACATAAATTATAAAAAAATATGCATTACATACGCATTTTAGAATCAAGTCGCCGTAAATCTGAACTATTAATAAACAATTGATAATTTTCAAGAAAACCCTAGTCTTTTAAGTTTATAAATAAAAGATAAACCATTCATGAGAGAAGGTTTATAATATATTTCTATATTTACATCTCTTAAGTAAGGATTAACTAGTTTATAGGCTGTGAGAAGTGAGGTAACTAAAATATTTTGTTTAATTTTGTTTTAATATTAAAGCAATAAAATTCTATCCAGTTAAAACATTTTTTTTCACAATTTTATTTATTTAATTTTTCTTTAGGTTAATTAAATAAGAAAAAGAAACCTGGCTTGAAAAAATAGATAGTAGTTTTTGGATTTCTTAATAAGCTTAACAAATTTAGGAGTCAATGTTGTCTAAATATAAAGTAATAAATATATGGTATTTTTTATTTTTAAATATTTCGAAATTGTCTTCCAAATTTGTGCACAAAAATTCTTTTATATAAGTTATTTAATTTTTATTAAAAAAAATACCCTTTAAAGTTTGTCAGTGGAGGTTCTGGATACCTTGTATACCTACCGATTTATTTTTTGTTAAATTCATATTATATAATTTTTTAAGGTCTTTAAAACGTAAAAATAGTATCACTTGATGCGCTTCTTTGCTTGCTGCAATTTGCTTTATTCGTGTTTGATGTAAACACCATAAAATTGACTTAAAATACATTTAAAATAAAAAAACTATTTATCAAGCATATTAACCTTTTTCTAAAACAAAATTTTGATTTTGCGCTTTTTATTTGGCTTGAGAATTTTAATAGTAAAGACATAAAAACTTATAGCAGACAATATTAAATAACTTTTTTTTAATTGTTTTATTTATATAAAACACTTTTAGTTGTTTAAAATGCAACTTTTATTCACAACTAACACGTGTTTTGATAACACTGTAGCTTCTTCAGACGTATGTATAAATTAAAGTAATATTAAGAAATAAATACAAATTCAAAACTTTTAACATTTTTAGGTAGAACATAAAATAGTCACAAAGTATTTGGATTTTTTAAACATTTCTTTTATAATATTTACAAAAATATTTAATAAAGTAGAGTTTTTTCCTCCTTATTTTAGCCTTATAATATTATAATAATATCGGTTGGCCACGAGATTAATGGCAAGCCTGTTATTTTCTTTAAAAGTGTTACACGAGTTTAAAATTTTGGTCGGATGATGTATGGTTGAAAATGATAAATATTTCCAATGTTTATGTGGCTCATCTTTGCTTTTTAAATGAAGCACCCTATATATTTTTCTAAAAAGCAATTCTACAGGCTATTCAGAAAAAATGACTACATGATATAACTCTTAATTATTTTTTAGAGAATGGCTTTTGAAAATGTTAGGGTAACCCCCACTTTTGATTGTTTTTTAGAAAACAAATGATGGTTAAAAGGGATAATAATACCATTTTAGCATAAAAATATAATTTTTGGTTTTACCAGAAATGCTACGGAAATTGACTTTCTGCAGTAAAATTTTTTAATAATTCAAATGAAAACCACTACCTTAAGCCTTAAATTTAAACCTAACACCTATTTTTAAAACATTTCGTGTGTTCTATCTCTTAACCCAGTATTTTTTAAGTTATAGAGAGTGAAACGGTAAAAAAATATTTTTATTTGCTATTATCAAGGCAGTCTAGCGTCTAACTATTATTATCTTAAAAACTATAGGGTTTAGATATAGGATATTAGTAACAGAAAGTATAGCAAATTAATCTTGGTTTTAAATTTAAGGCTTAAGATAGTGGTTTCCATTTGAATTATTGAAGTTCTTTAATGCCGAAAGTCGATTTCTGTTGCACTTCCAATAAAACCGAAAATTGTAATTTTATGGCGATGGGATTTATTTAATTTAATAAACCCCGTATCCATATATTGTTCATTAAATATGTGTAAAAATACTATTAGCCCTTTTCTTTAATTATTTGTTTTTTAAACATCGATAAAAATGTCGGTTAACATGACATTTTTAAACGCTCATTTTTCAAAACCCAATTAGGATAAGTATAACATGTGGTACATATATTTTCTTGGAATTGCCTGTAGAGTTGATTTTTTGAAAAATATATAGGGTGTTCTATTTAAATAGCAAAGCTGAGAGCACCTCCGGTTAACGCGGATGTGTAAAATAAAATCTGCCCTATCCAACCATATATCCGATAAAAAATTTAAAATCGTGTAACACTTCTTAAGAAAATTACAGGTTTGCTAGTATTCTCGTGAGCAGCCGGTATAAAGGATATTAAATTTCCATTGAACATAGTAACAATTGGTGGACCAAAAGTCTAAGGTAATATCATAATTAAATTAAGTGCAAAAATCCATAAATACGATAAATAAAAGTTTATTTTATTACACTATGTTATGTGTGTAGTTTTATTTTCTACCTGGTATTAATTGCTTATGACCTAATTTTTTAAATTTTATATCGTATAAAACAAATATGGTCAAAACACTAAGTAGGTAAGGCCAAACTAACCTAGATATAAATAAATAAATAAATAAAACAAATAAACATATTGTTTTGTTGGGTTGTTTCTTTTTAATATCCGTATTTGTCATCAAAATAATTAAAAATATGCAAGGTATGACAAAAAGTGTTATTTTTTTAGAATTAAAATTTTGTTATTCCCAGCACATCTTAAAATATATTACAATTTTAATCAAAAATGCGGATATATGAAAATTAATTTAACAAAACAATCATTTTATTTGTTTTTTACGATAAAAAATGTAAAGCTTGGGAAGTACGTAACTAAGTAATACCAGATAGAGAATTAAACAACATACCTAACGTGGTGTAATAAAACAAACCTTTATGTATAATATTTTTTTTCATTTTGCACCTAAACCAATTAAGTTATTACCTGTACTTTTTGGTCTAACTTTTTCCGTATGCTTAGGGTTGCCACCCCTTCCGATATATCGGGACTGTCACCGTTATTAAGCCCTATGTCTCGACGTCTCTAATTTAGCGAAAAGTCCCGATTTACGAGATGAAACCAGATTTTCTTTTTTTCTATGAACTCCTTTACCATCTATTACTTAAGAAAAAGCATTGATCATTTATACCAAAAATCAGAATTTATCAAAACATTTAAATACTTATTGTTATTACATAATATCAATTTGGAGAATATTTTTCATCAATGGAAAGTCGGCGGACTGACGAAAAGAATCGACTATTGGCAGAATCTGTTCAAGCAATTTTTCAATATTAATATAAAATAAAAATGTTGCTTTATTTTAAAAATATATTAAAACACACAAAGATATAGTGGATAAAGTGAACCCGCCCCCCATTCCCATTTAAACTTAGGCATACCAGAAATCAAGGTGTCCAGATATTGGTTATAGAATTAATGGCAACCCTACTTATGCCCAAGGGTAATTGGATATCACCTATACATATTATTATTTGTAAGGCCAATATAAGGGCCATTTTTTGCCTTTGATTGCAAATACTTTTTTTATTCCCTTAAACGATCAGTTTTTTTCCTTTCTCTTAAAAACTTCTGGCTTTTCTTTTTAAAAACATACATTCTTTTTTGAATACCTAATAAGAGGTTTCCCAAAATCTTTGTACGTGTCAAACGTGGCGTATTTATTAGGGTTAGGTTAATATTATTTGGTGGTTTTTATTCTACATCTACCTATAAATTTGGTAAAAACCGCCGTGATTACTATTTAATTAATGTAGAGTTTTTGGCGATTTTAATATATTTAAATAGAAAAAAACTGCAAGACGGCGGCTTTCTTCTTATAAATTTTCTCTTTCTCTTAATTAAACCATTCATTTCCTCTAACCTAAACAAAACTACCAAACTATCTGTACCTAAATGTGCGTCGAAAATACCTATCGGATTTCGGACCTTTTCGTTGGCATAGGTAAAAATGGTTATTATGCCGGCGACAACAAAGCGGCATCGATGACTCACCATATTTAAATGCCGACGTTCTTCTACAGTGTTTTCCCGTTTGGGGCATTTCCGTTAGGGGCACGATTTTAAATTTACCTGGTTTTTCCCGTTTGGGGCACTACGATAAATTTTACCTGAATGACCCTAAGTAACCGACTTTAGTATTTCAGTTACGGGCACTCGTCTAAACTAATAATGGCAGTGGTGGTATCGAGCTAAAATCTGAACGAATCTACGCCTTTGCCAAAAATTTATCAAGAAGAGCTAACTAAAGCTCAGGACAACGACCTGGATTTTATTACCGAAGTTCTGGTGTTAAGATTCTTAAATTGATAGTAGTCTTATTGCATTGCAATAGTTGTGTTATTATTGGAGAGTATAGGTGGAGGTTTTGGTTAGTTCTGGTAAGCAAGTCCTGTTTTTTATTTTCTTAATTAAACCCAAAATTAATACACACTGGATAAACTGTAAAGTTAACGGATTTATTTACTAATTACAAAATCGTAGATATTAGTGCCCCAAACAGAAATGCAAGTATATCTTTGCAGGTCAATTTTATAATCGTGCTCTAAACGGGAAAACAAGTTACATTTTCAATCCTGTCCCTAACGGGAATTTACCTCTTTTACTCTTTACCTGTGTGTTAGTGCTTTACACGGATAAAGGTTTCTATTTGGCTAAAAGTGTAAACATGTAATTAAACTAATTTATTTATTTTCTTATCGCTACATTCGGTTGTGGAATTTTACAAGAGTTTTGACAAACTGCATTATTATGCAATTAAATACCTAACAAGGAAAATGCCAAAAAATTATTTACCCTTTTAAGACTTTTATCTTATAATAGTATTTATGACTAAGTGCATGGTAATTTTAAATCCCAAAATATTTACAAATATGCATATTGTTTATGTAAAATATAGTATTAAAACTGATAAAGATAACAAAAATAAAGAAGTCCTTAGTAAAAATGAATTATTATTAATAACATTTGTTTATGTCCTTCAGTTCTTGTCTAGACGTGGTCAACATAAAGATGCCTCCAAGCGGAATAATGTATAGTAGTGGAGTGTTTGAGGACGTTGAACTAGAAAGGGGTAAGTTTTCTTAAGTCATCATAGGTGTTTAAAAATAAGGGTTAAAATATTTTTTTAAAAAATATTAAGTTTTGTTTTCAGAAGCGTTTCACTAAAAATCCACTATTTAATTTTATGGTTTATTATTAACCTAATTTGGTAGCTTTATGCACTAAAGTTAGTACCCTAAACGGGTTTTGAAAATTTTAATTTTTCAAAAATTTAAGAGTGCTTAAAATTTAGTTTTTTGGAAATTACCTTTAATCAGCAAATAATTACTGGATATCGATAAAAACTGGTTCGTGTGCTAAGGAATAGTAAAGGAAAAAAATGATTTGGGTAAAAAAAATATTGTTTCTAAATAATTAGTTTTATAATAAACAAATGGAAACTTGTTGGTGTTGTAGAAGAATTTTGTTAATAAATAAATATTGTCACCCTAACTGTAAAATCGCCTAAATCCATCCATTTTAAATAAAACACGCATTGATATCTTTAGCCTTATAAAATAAGGATAAATATGGCATCAAAGTGACATTTTTATTAATTCATTCATTGCAAAACTACCTAATTCCAGTTTTTTTAAATGACTTTAATGCCATCCTTCAAGATGGCATGCATGTTTTATTAAAAATGGAGTTAGGTAGTTTTACAATTAAGGCGACGATATTCAATAATCTATTAACTAAATAATGACATAAGAAAATTTTGGTGATCTCCTACCAGAAAAAAGATATGAACGCTTTAATATACTTTGTACTTAAACTTTAATGTACGTTAAAAAG
This sequence comes from Listronotus bonariensis, assembly GCA_014170235.1. Taxonomy (NCBI): domain Eukaryota; kingdom Metazoa; phylum Arthropoda; class Insecta; order Coleoptera; family Curculionidae; genus Listronotus; species Listronotus bonariensis. Next base: position 31,974 of record JACEGR010003134.1, on the reverse strand, counting down.
TACCAAACAGCGGCCAAGGCGGACGCGTTACTCCGAGCTCTGTGTCTTACGCCGAGTTTTTGAAAATACTTCTACCTTCTGCGGTTTTCCAAGCTAAATAAAATAGTAGAATACCCAGTGTAAGGCTACCTGTATGTATTTAACCAGACCTAAGATTTTGTACAGTTAGGCTCTTATACCTACCATACATGAAATGGATATTCACTAAGTCAAACGATGGTGGCTTTGCCGGCGCGCAGTTTTGACAGGTATTAATTTTGGCAAATTTTGTATTTGACCACATCTGCCGTTGGGCAATTTGAAAATACAGTGCATTTCTTTAATGCTTTTCATTAAAAGACACTTTTAGAGATCTTTTTAATATTGTTACCAGTGACGACATACAAGGTATGACAAAAAATATACACGCTGAGTCCGAAGTCTGAAAAAGCTTATTTACTCATTATCAATAAAACTTTTTAATTAATTTTTATGTGGGTATTTAGTCAGGCATAAACTTTATATTTAAAATATATTTTGAGGTATACAGGGTTGCTCATAAAGGCGTAACGGTATAATGTTTTTTTTTTATATAAGATAGCCCTGTTGTTTATATTTTTGTTAGTTTCCTCTTCAGATTCTAACACTTTTTTGTTTTGGATTATAGAGTGTTAAATCATTCAATTTATAATTTTGTAGTTTTTTTTTTTTGAAAAAATAGAAAATTCAGGACACTTTTTATAATGCTACATTTTTCCAATTTCCAATGATATTGAAGTTGTCTGGGCAGGCAATTACCAAATGGATTATATTTATACATTTTGGTAATAAAATGTATTTTGATTATACAGGGTGTTAAACACACAGTGGTAAATTTAGAAAATTTTAAAACTCCAAAACTTTCTTATTTTAAATAGGACACCTTTAGTTAGTTAGTTTTAATTGGCTCATCCTCGTTTTTCTTTGATCATTGCTTATGACCTTGTAATACCTATACATTGCTTTTGGGTTAAACTATACTCAAGTGAAGTGTTTTTTACAATATTTTTAATTTAATTAGTATTGACGGTAATTATAGGTAGTGAGTGGAAATCATCCATAGCAAATGAGTCACATTATTCAGGCACAGAATAAGTAGGAACAGAATATCAACTCTCGTATACCGCCTTTGAAGTTTGCGTGTAAAATTGCCGTCACCTCGCGTTCTATCCTTTCCATTTTCCAGGTCCAGATTTAAAATTATTTCATTCATTCATAGTCTATTGGAATAAATTAAAAGTGTTGATGGTATACAGGCTGTCGGAATTCATTCAGAATATTTTAGGATGCGATTGTACAGTAAAAGTAAGGGTAGTTGTAGAATAAATAAACACAAACAGTTTTTACATTTTTTATTGATTTTTCCAAATAATGGTTTTGTTTTTATTCGCAGTTGTTCTGAAATTTCTGTTTATATATTTTATAGCATAAAATAGCCTCAACCTTTATTAAAGCTTAACTAAATACAATAAAGGAAAATATTAACATTGATAGGTGAAATTCACTTAGTTACTTAAATCTAAAATCTGACCTATTATCCCTGAATTAATAGATTTGGTTAAAATTAGATTGAAAAATAAGTTCCAAGTTTGATATGAATTCTACAAAGTCATTATGTGTCATTAGTTTGCCAAAAATTCTACTGTTAGTGTCATAAGCTTTATAGTAACAAAATAAATGTTCTTTATTGAACGTTTCGACATTTGCCCAATATCTTTCGCATATTGTACAAGTGTGTACTTTTAAACACTTTTTAATGAGATACCCGCAAATATATCGTTGGAAATTTTTCTGTAATAATTTATGTTTTTGGTAATTTTTATCTATTTTAAAAGAAACTGTCGGTAATGCAATTTGGGATGATATAGGTGCAGAATCCGCTATCGGAACAGCATTTGCATTTTCTCCGAGTTTGAGAAGTATGGCATCTGAATCGCCTTCACAATTTTCGGTGCCCGAGTGAAAAAGTTTTAAACAAGTTAGTTTTTGAAAGGCCCTACAGAACTGAATGAGCGAAGGATTAATACAATATTGTTCCACTCTGTTGGCGTAACGAAAAACAAAATTACAATTTTCAAATACTGAGACAAAAAATATTTAAAAATATACAAATTTTAACATTTGTCAAATTTCTAGCCCAAAATTCAACATTTCGCCTCAAACTGAATTCTAAACAACTTTTTCAAATAACTTTTTGTCAACTAACCTCGCTTGTTTGGAATTTAAAATATATTTTTTAATTATTTGACATGCAGAAACTAATACCTGAAAAACTTTCTCAATAATTTCAAAAATAAAAATGTTTCCCATAATATGTGGCAAACTTTTTGGCGGACACTGTATGTTCAGATTCTTACATAATTTACTTCTTCTGAAAGGTCTTTGCTTTGGAAGCTAGATCAAAACAAACGCAAAACGGGTTTAAAAATTACGTTAAAATAACACTAAATACTATTACCTTACCTTTTTTTCCTTTGGAAATGAAAAAAACGATAATTTGCATTTATATCCTTTGTTCGAACATAGATAGACACCTAGTTCAAGCGGCGCGACAGCATATTACAATTCCGACTCTGTTCTCTTCAATAGATACCGACTTTCCTTTGACGCAAATTTATTTAAGTTGGTCTTCTGATCCTACTTATTCTGTGATTCAGGGTCGCTGTTTAGTTATGAAAAATTATTTTAAAAAAATGTATCCGATATGGTTTATATCATCGGTAAAGCATAAAAAAACGAATGGTAGTTTAAAATACTTTAGTTAATTTTTCTAAAGCATTTTTGCTGGGTTTTGTTTTAATTGGGGCAATACATTTTGTCAGTGGCGCAATTAGGGTGTAGGCTAGTGGGTGCTTAGCACCCCAAGTCACAGATTAGCCTCCCAAAGGTATTGGACTTCTAAAATATATTAGTGTTTTTTGGCACATATAGTCTATAAACTGGGACTTAAGCTCCCACAAAAACCAGTGTCTATACTTTGGCCCGTATAAATTGATAATGAATACCTAGTAAGTAACTCCGGTTACTGTAGTTTTAAACCAATAAAACACATTTTTTATTGTGGTTACTGGGGTTACTTACTTTTTAAACCAATGAAATAAATTTTTTGTTCAGGTGTTTTTCTCAATTTATAGTGAACAGAGTATATTTGCGCCACTGGATTTTGTATAGTCAACATATGCGAAACAGCTTTTCGTGATTTATCGATAATATAAAATATACCATATATATAAGGATAAGTTCTACAGATGCCATAATTTAACTTTAGCAGTGAGTTAAACAAAAAGAAATTAAACATATTGCAGAAACTACTTGCCTAAGTATAGGGCAACCCTAATATCTTGTTCAGACACGGCTAGTAATTTAGTCGAATAGCGAGTAATTCTCGTGCGGGTGGACAGTAAAAATTAGAAAAGTAGTGTAGTGTAGCAGCTGTCCACATGCACGAAAGTACTTAATTACTCGCTACTCGACTAAATTACTAGACGTGTTTGAACAAGGCATAAAACAATGTATAAATACTAAAAGACCCGACGTAATGATTAAAGAAAATACAGGGTTTTCCATTTAAAATAGGAACGTTTTAAAGGTTTTATTTTTTCTCAGTCTACCACTTTTTCCCGACATCCTGTTTAACTAAAATATATTTTATTAATAAAATGTACAAATATGATCCATTAGGTTATTGCCTAACCAGACAACTTTAATTGTATTTAAAATTGGAAAAATGGTAGCGTTATGAAAAATATCCTGAATATTCTCTTTTTTCAAGAAACACACGATATTTCCCAAGTTTGATGATTAAAAAAAATCGTTCCGGGGTATTACTTTTCACCTATAAAGCTACCAATATATGTTCATAAACACATTAAAATCGAATAATCGATTTCTAGTGGCCCGCTTAAGAAATTTCGACTCTATATAATATTTATAAATGTGTATCCCTCATTACATTATAGAGTTTTATACAGAAAAATATAGAGTAAATTCCAATTAAAGCTAGTCACAGCATATATCAAAAACCGCTGCGGCTACGGAAATGGTTAAATGAGAAAATAATTGTAGTTTTGTGAGCTTAGTTTACAGAACTTTAAATTTCATCTAAACATATTCGTTGCCTACTAGATACTTAAAAATGGTTTTTTTTTCTAAAAAACACTTTGGTTAACATTTGGAATAGAAAAAAGTGTAAATAAAAAGCTTGTTAACAATTGTGTTCTAAATAAAAAGTAAAAGATGACATAAACTTGCACTTATTTAAACGGAAGCATATTTGGCTATCACATTTTTAAAAAGGGCCTTAAATAAGCTTTTTAACGATGCATAACAAGATACAGATTACAAACTGACAATATACAGGGTAAAATTATAAAATTAATTTTTTTAATAAAAACAAAAACAAACCTTTCTTTAAATAGTATTTTTAATGTAGAACCGTTTTTATCCAATAAACAAATAGGGGAAGGTCTTTCCCCATTCGAATCTTAGACTAGACGCTTTTTGGAAAACAAATTAGGTTACTGAAACTTAAACTAAACTGTTTTGCATCTATTTTATTATAATATCGGAATCTAAAGGTACGTATTCACCAAAGCAACAATGAGGAACTTTTTTTTATGAAGCATGTTTTCAAAAAGTTTTGTAATGTTCCCATAAGTTGGTCTTTTGTAGCAACAAAATAAGCATGTTTCTGTATATTTCGTGTTTCCATTTCAAGTGGTAAAATAAAAAAAAGGGAGAAACAAGTTGTGATAAATTTAGTTTTTGCTGTGGTGTAGACATTTAATTCTCAAAGTTTCGCGAAGTGCAGACTTCCACGACAATGTGTAAACGTAAAAAATAATAACAACAAAACTAAAATTGTTCCTAATTTTAGTTGCCTTAGTGAAGACAAAATGTTGAAACCCGTTGACATTTGTTCCGTAATTTTGAAGCACATTGCAACATTTAGTAACAGTTCCTCATTGTCGCTTTAGTGGACACGTACCTTTAGGTTACCACTTTCCAAAATTTTTTAAAATGTTTATTTAAAGTACCGATTATGTAAAATTTCATCAAAATTTGGCCAAAAATAAGAATTTCTTATTTTAAATTGCTATTATATATAAGATAATTTTTTATGCTTTGATTAGTAAGTAAAAAATAAAATTAACTGGTAATCTATTTTAGTTTCAGATACGACCAATAATGGAGAAATTGAATGTGACTTTGAAACAGCAATACACTATGCAAGTAAGTTTTATTAATTTAATAACTAAGATCGCACAAACCTCTCGAATATTGTTATGTTATATATATACATACTGTCCACAGATGCGGTTAACAACTTTTTGGTAAAAAGTAATTTAAATAATTTAAAAGAGATTTTTTAAAAGTATAAGGAGTTACAATACTACATTAATAATGACCTTTTGTGTTAACTTTTTTTGTATTATTATTTTTATTTTATTACAAGCTTTATTCTTAATAAATTATTTTTATGAGATTTTGCTTACATAAACAGGGTGTCCAGTAACTGTACCGACCAACTTTCAGGGGTGATTCTACAACAAAAATATAAAAAAACTTTTTATAAATATATTATGGTATACACATCCTGGGTGGCTCCTGAAAATTACGGTAGATATTTTAAGGGGGAGGGGTTCAAGGAAAATCTCACCAAGACTTACGATAAGGAAAAGGGGGCTGTGAAAATATCACGTAATTTTTTTAGAAGTAGAAACAGGAAAAAATCTTAGACCAATTCAGATATTTTTAAATCATTTGTGGGACGCTTTCATGCATTAGAAGACATTTTTAAGCATACAAAAAAACACTAATGTCGTCCATGAGAGGTTTAGGGTAAATAATTAAAAAGAAATACGCCACTGCATTTTTGTTAAACACAAATATTTTTTTAAATTTCCATTTACTTTAAAACAGATCTCTTGACTCTTTATATTTAATGTACCTACGGTTTTCTCGTAAATAAATATAAACATTTCTTGACATGATCATTTCGCATCGCGAATATCAAATTTTACTTTTAAAAATCACCTTTGTTATTTATTCTTTAGTAAGATAAGGAATATACCAAATGGCTTTTATTTATGTCCGCAAAAACTGTACATCAAAAATAGCCAAAAATCAAATCTGTTCCAAACAAAATGGGAATTTTAAAAAATGTTTGTGTTTTTTACAAGTGCCATGGAGTATCATTTTTTTAAATATTAATCTGAGTGCGTATATGAACGACACTGGTTATTTTTTTGTCTTGTATGCCAAAAAGTGTCATGTGATGCATAGTCTTTACACTAAAAATAATATATATCTGAATTGGTATAAACGTTTTTTTTCAGTGTATAATCACCACCTAATGTTTGTTGGTAGAGATACTGGATACCCTGTATAAAATAAAGGTAGTCTACTCTTAAAGAAAAGTTATGGTTTTAAAGTGTTTTCAAGTAGAAGAAAAAATAACTTAATGTTTTTCAAGCATGATTTTTTCAAATTCGTCCTTTAGTTCACCCTAACTGTGGATAGTCTATACCGAGTAGTACAGGACCAGATTGGCCATTGGAAATTCCACGTAATTTTCTAAAATCTATGCATACCTAATACATAAGGTAATAAATCAACCAGTAATGAATAAAAATGTGTTTTTAATTGGCGTTTTACCATCAGCTAACAGTTATTTATTATTATTTATTTATCACTGGAGGATTCACTAGGGTATCAGGTATGCAACGAATAAAAAAATCCTAAATATCTGGTTGATATTAAAGATTTCAATACATAATCAAAAAACGTAATATTTTTAATTTAAATATGCCGTAATTCCATGGCCTACAATATTAACTATGATCTTTTAAAAATAGGTGTTAAATAGCTTTGTTATATTGTAAAACAAAATTCCTGTGCACTTTTTCTATAGGAACTTTATGGTACACATAAGCATTTTTTTACCTTTTTGAATATTGTAATTTAATAAAGAATAAAGTGTTTAATAAATTAATTTCAGTTTAAATGGTTGGTATACCTATGTGTCCCAGGATAGGTGTTAAAAGAGAACAAATGGACCAAAATTTTTGAAGTTTAAAATCAAAATTTTTGGGAAACTGTTCGCATGTTCCAAAACAAAAAAATATCTTATTTTACTATGATTAATATTATACGGGAAGAGTTATAACTTAAAATATAAAAAATGACCAGGAGTTTACTGTTATATTCAAAAAAGAACAAAATTTTACAAGTAACTGCTGTATAGAATTGAATTTTATGTTAAAATTTGAAGTTAAATCATAAAAAAGTCATTTCTTTACATTACGCATTACAATTTAAATAATGAACAAAAGGAAGCAACATTGAAAACAATATTTATTAATTTTAATTGTTTTTTTTTAATATTTGCTGCCTTAGACCAAAAAGTTTTAAAAATGTGTAATGTAAAAAATATTTGTTATTTTACTTTAATTTTTTAAATATTGACATATAATTTAGTTCCCTACAGCATTGACTTATACAATGTTTTCATATTTTAAAAAATACAGGTATTTTACTCTTGGTCATTTTTCATAATTTTAGGTTCGTACTCGTATATTACCAATCGGAGTAAAATTTTGTATTTATTAGTTTTGAACCATGCGACCAGTTTTTTAAAGGAATGTTTAAAATTTGCACAACATTTGGTCCATTTGTCTTCTTGTAACACACATTCCGGGGAACACTGTATATTTTGTATATTTTTAAAACTGGATTTTCTGTAAGTCTGTAGTACGGTACAATACCCTTTTGTAAAATAAATAAATAAATAAATAAACCGGCAAAAACAAAATGGTAAATTTTGTACTTCTGTCAAAAAACATAAATTAAACAAAAAATTCCCATCCCCTGTTTTAAGAAGCAGTGGATGACATAATTTATTTAGATTTTTAAATATTAATAATACCGTTTTCTTGCTATAACAACTCCTTAAAATAATTAAACAAAAAAGAATTTTTTGTAGTTGGTACAGTAAAACGTATGCTAACGGCCACCCTTATTTAACGGCAAGCTTTTTTAGCTGACTAAACGTGTTTAAGAAAATCCCGTATAATAAAACCTTTATAAAATGGACTTTCTTATAAGAAGGGTGTTTTCTGACTTTAAAAGATAATTTGTTAGGTCGTTAAATGAAAAAAGTTCTTACACCATATAATTAATTAAAAATAGAATTTTGTTTAAATAATGTCAACTTTAAAAATTCTAATAAAATAAATATTATTATTTTTTGCATAACTTTGTTAAGTACGTAAACAAAAAGAGCTCCACGAAGTGAAAAATATTGACTGTCCACGGATGGGGTTAATAAGAGGACAAATAGAACAAAAATTTTATTTTCCAAAAAAAGTCATTCTTCATAAAAAATTTTGCTTGTAAAAAAATGGGATTCACGATAAAAAAATTTTTATTTTTCATATAGGGTTTGCAAAAACTTAAAAAACATGAGTTTTCTCTAAGAGCAAACCACCTTTATTTTTCATTTTAAAGCAAAATATCATTAGAAGAATTTATTTAGAATAGCATTTTAAATAACTTTATTAATGTTACAGAGGTATCAAAGAGTTTCATAAAATTAATTTTAAAGTTAATAAAAAAATAATTATTTTAAATTTTTATATTAAAATGCCCTAAAAACTGTCATACTTTGCATTTGGTACATTATTTAAAATACATTTTTCTAATGAAATTTTGCATAAAAATAAAAAGGTAGTTATCTCTTGGATTTTATTTTTTTTTGACGTTACCAACCCTGTATACAAAAAAACATTTTTCTTCGTAATTCCAACTTTTTACAAGCAAAAATTTTTACGTAGATTTACTATTTTTCGAAAAATGAAACTTTTGGTCCATTTGTCGCTTGTTAACCCCATTCGTGGACAGTCTGTTTATTAATTATTTCATTGTTTGCCATTATTTATATACCGACAACGATTTAAATAAACTAGTTAATTAAGAATGGGGTAACTTGTTAAAAAAGCGACATTTAACATTTTATTACCGATTTTTTTTTTTTTTTTTTTTTTTTGTTAAAGTATATATATGATACGGCGAGATAATGCAATAATTTTTTCAAATTTTTAAATTGTTATTTAAAACTACAAAAAAATATTTAAGTATTATACCGACTTTTTAGACCGTTACGAACTCGCAAAGCCCCATTTTAGCTTTAAAAAAAATGAAAATAATGAAAATGGAGTTTTGGGACTTTTCTATTGGGAATTTTTTCTTTTAGAATATTTTTTTAAATTCCTTAAGTATCATTATTTTTTAAAGGTATTATTAAAAAACCAAACACATTTTTTTATTGTTCCTATTTTGTTAATAACAATCGCAATTTTTCATGTGCTAATAAGCCATAAAAACATTTTTTAGAAGTAATTTCAAATCAAATGACACATATTTTTAGGAGCTTTATTTCTATTAAAGACGTTTTTAAACTTGTTGTCAGTTAGGTTTATTTATAATCATTTATTTATTATTAAACAACACTAATTAAATATTTTTAGGGTTTGGAAAATTTCAATTTGTTCTTCTTGGTGTAAGTGGAATAGTTTATGCTACTTGTGCGATAAGCTCGACTACTTTATCCTTTGTTTTACCGTCGGCTGAATGTGATTTTAATTTAACATCAACTGATAAGGGAAAATTATCAGCAATGCCGTTAGTTGGTAAGTACACAAAAAAACATAAAAAGTTTGTTAAAATGTTTTTAATTTTGACCCTAATTATGGCCTGAATAAACACGCACAAAAAGTGGCCTGTATTTTACAGTTTAAAAAGTTTTAAATTTATCAAAAAATCATTTAATATTAGCAGCAGAGAAACAGGTTTTTTTCTTAGGCTATAAAAGTATTTTAGATATTAAATAAAGACCAGGAGCGCATTCAGATTCGAAAAAATTGGGGTAAACTATACCCCAACCTTGACATTGGCAAACGAATTTGTTCAATATATTTACTTTTATAAGGTCTTGCTTATTTCGCATGTCTTCATGTGCGCATGTCGGGCGTTTACCGGGCGTTGATTCTGAGTGCGCCGCAGGGTGAAGTTTTTTAAGTTCAAATTTACCTTTTAAAACTATTATACTTAACAAACTAATGATATTTAGTTACATATAACAAAACCGTTGTTAGATTTAAAAAATTAAACATTCGCCGGCGAATTCAATACAGGGTGTAATTTAATTGATGGCTAAAAATACAGGGTATGATTCCCAACCATATTTTAGGAAAAAAGTTAATAGGAACATATGTTCTAAACGTTTAAGTTTTGAGATACAGAGTGTTAAAATTTTCAAAAAACCAAACATTTTGAAATACTTAATTTGGTAAAAACTGTGTAACAGAATGACGTATTCCCTGTTACTATTATATTACTCAGACAGTGAGCTAGTTCTATAAAATAAGTGGTAGCGCGGCAACTAGCAAACAGTGTCTAAGACATGATACAAGAAAACTAAGAAGAACAAAAGATATAGTTTGATGAAGACACTCTGGTAGCATGTAGATCTTGTAGACTAATACTCAGTTAGTACATGTTAGCTTATTCCAAGTTACACTTACCTAGTTTCTCTGTTGCTAACTTGTACTGCTTCTTTTAACATCTTACTACACAATTCACACAAAGCTGTCTTTCAAGGTTAGTAATAGGAAATAAATGTTAAATTAAAAGAAATGTTTAAACAAAATTAACTAAAATTTTATTAAAAGAAAAATAACTAAAACGTATAAAAATATGGGAATGATATGGGAAAATAAAAATAATAGTAAAAAAGTTAAAATAAAAATTAGACTTAAAGTTAGAAAAAGGAGACCAATATTTCCCTCTTAAAGAAATACAAGTGTCAATAGATGATCTGAATTAAATAAGATAATGAGAACTAAAAAAATAAAACAAAACCTAAAGCAAGGCATTGCACGGCTTTTTTTTTTCACCCTTTCGGGGTCATCCCACCCAGGTCCGACGACCGCCCCCTAGGTGGTGCACTGCAGCCTGAAGGCTTATTGTACCTTTACCCCTACTCCTTCTCATTCACACACCATTCATTTCATAACTTGGATGGTTGTTGCTCGGTCCGCATCCCCGAGCAGAACACCGTGTGCCGTTGCCCAAAACACCGCCGTTGCCGGACACCCATCCAAATTATGGGCGCGCATTTCACTGCTTAACTCCGGAGATCGACGCTTGCCGATACAACCGAAGCAGCCACAAGCGCGCTATTGCACGGCTTACCATGAAAACTATAATAATGCTTAAATTTCACTTAAAGAAAGGTTATAGCAAGACTTAACCGAAATCAAAGAAAGACATAGTGGGACTATTATTTAACTTATTAACAAAACTTACTCTAATGAAAACTATAGACAGACTTAAAACTAACGAAAAGTAGAGTCAGATTTTTACCTAACGAACATTATAGACAGACTGTAAACTATAGAAAAATAGAGGTAGACTTTTAACTAACAAACATTATAGACAGATTTTCAACTAACTAACATTATAGACAGACTGACTTTTCAATTTTATAAAACTTCCTATTGTGACTTTTGGACAAGGGCTGTCCTTCAAAAGCCACCCCCAATATTGTCATAAAATTACTTAAAATTCTCAAAGGTTCCAATAAAATATTAAACCCACTGTAACATAAAAACACAAGACCAATTAGGGTTTGTATTACGGTCTAGGTAGCATCCCTTTAATAAACATTAGCTCAATTCTATTGGTTAGGGTGTTACCGACATAAGGGTAGTCTTTTCTATAGTTTGAGTTTAAAGTTCTAGATGGCGTTACCTTCCACTACACTGGTTTTAGAATAAAATAAGAATTTCCCTTTTAGTTTGCAATAAACAAAACTTTTAATAAAACAACTGGTCAGTCCAACCTTAGTCTTCAATACTTATGATATCGACATCAAACTATAAACAAAAATGAACCTGGTTTTCGATTTTAAGGGGAAAACATTGCTAGGTCTACGATTTGTAGTTACAGGTGTATTTAATGTTTCTAGTCTCTATTCTATGTCTTTCTGCATTACACATAATTATTGTCCATACCCTCAAAAAATATTTAAAAAACCGTATATATATTTTATTAAAAATTATTTTCTTTGTTTCCTTTTTTTGCGACAATTCTGTTTTAATCATAACAATCTTTATGGATAACATATGTCATTTCTGTAGTGTAAAAACCTTGTCTAGCTTCTAAAAGTTTTAAGTTTCAGGCTATAAACATTTTAGGGTGTTTTTACAGTTGATAACGTTTTGTGTTTTACCTACCCCAACGGATTTTCTCAAGGCAATATGTTTGTCTATGAGACGATAAATTTACAGAAACATAAATAAGCCCCTTCGTTTGGCATTTCTTGAACCTATAAAAATAATCTTTAGTGACTTAGGGAAACCGACTAACATATGCTATTGCCCTAAACACTTAAAGACATTTATGGGATATTTTCTAATTTGCTGGTACAACTGTTATACTGGAAATAAACCTTATTTAAATAAGCATTTATTATTTTGGTTAGATAAATGCTAATTAAAAATTATAAAACCCAATTTTAAAAACAGAAAGATCCCGCAATGCTTCATTTATGGTCTAAAAATATGCAATTGGGAAGATTTTTTTCTCTAAAACTAAACAAGATACGGAAAAAAAATTAAGAAAAAGCAGTATTTTTATTTGCCTAATCCAAAGATAGCACATAAATTTTACACGCATTTACACAGTCAGTGGCGTACCGTTTTTTTTAATATTTCTTCAGTCGCCACTCGGGACACCACTGGACTTATTATATGTAATAAAGTTAGTGATAAATTACCTCCTTAATGTCAAATTAAAACAAAATTAGGCAAAGAATGGTTAGGATATTTTAAAAAAGTTTTTTTTTTAGTTTTAACACTCTGTATCTCAGAAGTTACGAGGCTTAGGACATATGTTTATGTGATTTTTTTCTGAAATAAACCAAGGAATCATACCCTGTATTTAAGGGCATTAATTAAATTACACCCTGTATAATGCACTGTACGTACAACGATTTGGGGACAAAAACCTAATTTTTGTAGTTTTTTAGCATAAGACCTACTTTTAACCTACTTCAAAAAGGAGAAGGTTCTCAATACGCCTGTATGTTTTTTTTTTAATTTTAACAATCTGTATCTCAAAAGTTACGAGGTTTAGGACATATGTTTATGTGATTTTTTTTTCTGAAATAAACCAAGGAATCATACTATTTATTTCTACTTATATATTTTTTTAATTTGTCCACCTTTACTGACCTAAGGATTTGAACCCTTAAGGATCAAAATTATTTTCTAACATCCCTAGTGCATATTATTTTTTTTTACATATTCTAATAAAATAATTTTTTGTAGGGATGTTATTTGGATGTTGTATTTGGGGTTATATTGCAAATTCACAAGGAAGAAGAGTTGCTATAATGCTTTCACTTTTTATGGATTTTTTGCAGCGCTTATTTCTGCATTTGCTCAAAGCTATTACGTATTTTCAATATGCAAGTTTTTTAATGGATTTGGGTAAGTAAATATTATAGTAATTAAAACCTGTTTGCTTTTAAGATTATTTAATTTTCATGTTTTGCCCAACAATGAACCTACATTCTTAAAGGACATGTGACTTATTTTCATAGGCGTTACTAACCATTAAACCTGGAGGGCGCCTGGCAACATCCTGGGAGGGGCCCGGACGCTGTTAATACGTTATATGTACACATATACCATATATGTACATTTTCCTGAGGGGGGTTAACAACACCTGGGGGTAGGCCTGGCATCCCCAGGCCCCCTCATAGTTACGCCGGTGCTTATTTCTTTGGTGATACGTCAGTCAGTCACCTTATTTTTTTGTCCAAGGTTCAAAATTTTTTATATTTAATTTATTTTTTGATAATATTTATTTATTTTACTATTTTACACATACAAATTCACAATACCAGGATCAAAAGGGAAGGTGATAACATTGGCAATCCATCCAGATCAGTTACTAAATTTACACAAGTGCTTTAATGCGCATTTTCGAAATGCCAATTTGAATGCTACACATGAGTAACTGCTCATAAACCATTTTAAAAGTCATGATTTGCATTACATTTTTAGTTTTAGTACAATTTTTTGCTAACCTAATTTAAAATAAAACTTTTTAAACGATTCTAAAGCTTTTCTTATGCGTTTCATTCAAATGCTCATTAAAAGGCTCATGTAAACTAAAAAATGATAGCAACCTTCCAGCCAAATTCCTAACTGGAAGAGCTTTCACCCAGGAATTTTAAACCTGGTTGAAAGGGCTCTGACTTTTAAGATTGACCCATAATTTAACCATGACTTGCATGTAAATGTGTCACTTAATTTCACTGGGACTTTCTCTTCCGTTCCGTAGCGTCTCACAGTGCGTCGATATGTGGACAAAAATGCCAAAATTATAATTTTTTAATAACTTAAAAGGCCTGTATTTTTACCCACAGAAAATTAGTTAATAACAATACAACTTATTTTTTTTACTTTGCCAATATAGAAATATGCAACTCTATATGTATGTATAAATATGTATAATAAATATATTTATAAAAGAGAGAGGTGCTTTGCCATTTGATTTTTATTCTCAAGTTTAAAGGTTAACTACAATTAGTGTAGAAAAAAAGTGTTTATTGTTTTTTATAACTTATATTCTAGAAAAAAAATATTTTTATATGTACGATTTTTATTCATAAAATTATTGTTTTAAAATCTGCGGTTTTCAAAAATACTTCGAAAACCATATTTCGTGTTTTTTTTGCTCATTTTACTTGTGGAAGAGTAAGCAAATATTTTTTGGATTAATTAGCTGCAACTATCTGCAACTTCCTTTAAAATTTAATTTTTAGTTACGAGAGGTCCAGAAAACACAAAAACTTATCAAAAATTTTAAAAAGTAAAGTAGAATTTGTTAATGTTGCTACGTAATTGTAAGTAAATAATATAAAAAGTAATTTAAAAAGAAACATTTAATTATGTTTATTGAGTGATTTAGTTTTTCAAAAAATAAGCAAGATACGAATAATATTAAGGGACAAAATATTGTATTGTGACGTTGAAAAATTTTGGAATTACATTCATAGGGTCTACTTTACTTGGGCCAAATGTACCATATGGAACTATCTTCTTGGGACAATGAGACTGGTGGACCATTAAAACTAACTTTGCATTAAAAACCAACTTAACTTATTTGATTAACTAAATTTGGTACGGGCATACTCCCACTCGGAGTAGCCCGTACAGGGGCGTAACTTTAACTTTAACTTTATACTTTACTTCACTAACTGCTTGTTATCTGATAAACAATCTCCTTTAATTTCTTTCTCTCTTCTTTAAATATCAAATTTTCCAGTATTTGTTTTGCATTTCTAGGCGAGTCAGCTTGTTTAATGTTTTTGTTTTATTATTATAAGAGTAACCTAGAAAATTGTTTGATTTATACTTTTTAAACCTTGACACCTCACGTATTGTTTTATGTCCCAAATTTCCCAATGTTAAGTAACCCAATTAAAATTTAAATTTCCCAAAAATGTATATTTTTAAAATTCCCAAAATGTATACTTTCTTATACTAGGTGTTCACATATGCCCCTTCCCTGAAAGCGTTGGACCCACAACGCTATTAGAAATGAGCCAAATTTACTTTAAACCCTTTAAAAAAAATTAGCAATATTACCAAAATCGATAGTTCCATATAGCTTACAAAAATTTAAAAATATAACAATATTTTACCTATTATGTAAATTACCGTAAATAACCTTAACTTTTCGAAGTTTTTAAAAATATGAAAAAAGTTTTATCTAAAATTTTTTCAATAAATGTAAACAAAAAAATGAACAAATAGCCTTTAATCCAAAAAATAATTAATTGACTTGACTTTTTTTCTAAAAATAAAAGATTTGTCATTGATCATAAGAAAAAAGTTAAATTTTTTCCATTGTTAACTGAATAATTTCTAAATTTGGGATTTTCTCCAAGTAGTTTTATTTAAATATAGTTGTAACGGTTAAGATTATTTTTTAGAGAAAAGTGGCCTAAATTCTATACCTCCTATATAAAACACTTTAAATACATAGTATTATTCCTCATTAACTTTACTACATATGTAAAACAAAACACCCGACTTGGTAAACAAAATATGATTCTTTAAAACTAGCTAGCTCAGCATTATTAGAAATTGTTACGACCTTGACCGTAAATTGTATATCATTAAAACAATGACCCTTTCATAACTTAATATTACATATACGGTGGGTTAAAAAAGAGTTATTATCAAAGTTTACTTTTAGGCTACTTTTCTCTGCATATTAAATCATTATTTTTATCAATATAATAATAGACAATAAGTAAACAACAAAAAAAAATACCATTAATTAAAAACATTACAGATTTATCTAAACACTTTATAAATACCATAATGTTCTAGATTGTCCATCTTTTGTTGAATTGTACTGTGTCCACCTTGCCTCCCTGTCCATGTCCTTGATGGTGCGTTCCATTGGCCTTTTGTCCCGTACTTCTCCTCCACATACCATTTTCCGCCTTTCACTCCCATTTTCTTCTTCTACATCAGGTTACTGCAGCCGCGTGCCAACTGACCCATATCCTGAGCTTTCTCAGGGCCGCTTAACTGTCTTGTACCCCACAATTCAAGACCATATTTCAGAGCTCTTCCCCATACTAGAGCTGCGGCTTCCAGTGCTAATGCAGCCTCATGCTGCTTCTAAACTCCGTCTTCACGACGTAACACAATAACTTCAACGCAAATAAATATTCTTCTTCAACAACTCTGGCTAACTCCATTTAGCCATATTTCAAAACTGAAGATATACCTTATCTTCCTTTTCTTGTAGCTACGCTGCTACCTCCTTGCAGCTACGCTACGCAACATATTTTTCCCCATCTTCGTCATTTCACACACATTTCTTCTTCGGGGAACGGGACGCCTTTACCATATATATGGCATTTTCTTCCACAAATACACTGAGGGGTAGGAAGGGCGTACTATGAGCGACTTTTCCTATCGCTTCACAAAGGGCACTGGAACTGGGGCGGGCACAGCTTACCATAACCGACGTTTCACAAAGGTCACTGGGAACGGGGGCGCCTCCACCATATGTGACGTTTAGAATTTTGGAATTACATATATATAGGGCCTACTTGACGTCACTTGGGCAAATGTACCATATGGAACTATCTTCTTGGGACCATGAGACCGGTGGACAATCAAAACTAACTTTGCATTTAAAAACCAACTTAACTTATTTGATTAACTAAATTTGGTACGGGCATACTCCCACTCGGAGTAGCCCGTACAGGGCGTAACTTAAACTTTAACTTTATACTTTACTTCACTAACTGCTTGTTATCTGATAAACAATCTCCTTTAATTTATTTCTCTCTTCTTTAAATATCAAATTTTCCAGTATTTGTTTTGCATTTCTAGGCGAGTCAGCTTGTTTAATGTTTTTGTTTTATTATTATAAGAGTAACCTAGAAAATTGTTTGATTTATACTCTTTAAACCTTGACACCTCACGTATTGTTTTATGTCCCAAATTTCCCAATGTTAAGTAACCCAATTAAAATTTAAATTTCCCAAAAATGTATATTTTTAAAATTCCCAAAATGTATACTTTTTTATACTAGGTGTTCACAGTATCTTTATTTGCAATTTACAGAAGTTGTATTAAAGTCGGTGACGTACATTTTTTGTCAGAAATATTCGTTAAAATGCCGCTAGAGATGCCACTGGACTTGAGAAATTTAATAAAGTTAAAACTAAATTGCATTTAAATTGGATAAAGGATATTAACGATATCGGTCAAGTAGTCGGCAAAGCACTTTCGGCACGTATTGGGAACGCTTTTTTCTACGAGCGTAAGGAAAACATAAAAACTAAAATTGTATTTATTTTTGTATTAATATTTTAACACAATGCTTCCTAATATCCTACCATACCAAAGCAAAATTTGGTTTTAAAAATGAAGTTTATGAAAATACTTCATTGCGACTCACTAATATTTGGTTTAACATTTTTGTACTTTTTCGCACTAGTGGGGCATAGTGTTTGAAACTAAACTGCTTCCGGAAAAGTGCTGCTTTTCACACGCTAGTAGAAAAACTTTTTTCATAAAATTAGCTCATAAATAAGCTCTTAATTTTTTACCGCAATACTGTATATTTTTGTAAATTGGCTCCTAGTTTTAAATTACCCTGTATAATTTTATTACAGGATTGCTTTTCGCATATGCAGAACATGGTACCCTAATCGTTTTTATATATTATACAATATTATACAAAACTATTTTAGTGCAATAAGACTGTCCCGAAATCCATATCTCTAAACGCACTGTGCGTCCGTCCGATGCCGTCGCGTATGCACCTTAAAGGTACGCGTCCACTAGAGATGGACGGGTCGGACTGCTGGCGTGTCGCTTGCCTCGTAAATAGATCAGAGTGCGGCCATTAGGCCTGCCGCAAATTGAACCCAGCCCACGCATAGCACACGCGCAGCCCACGCTCAACCCATTCTTCCCATGTTCACGTTTTTGATCAGTTTACCGTATATTGGAGCCAAATTCGGGATCAACCATATTTCAGATTTTTAAAACAAACCCATGCTGCACAAGACCCACGAAATCTGTGCGGCGAACACAAACCTATTCACGCGTGGCTGGCAGCAGAATGGGCTAGCTCTGGGCTGGGTCCAATATGCGCCACTCCATTTAAAAGCATGTTTTACAAAGTTATGCACGCGTGGGCTGCGCGTGTGCTGTGCGTGGGCTGGGTTCAATTTGCGGCGGGCCTTAGAAGCGCGTCGCATTGGAGCAACCGGCAGGGGATTTACGTGTTAAAAAATGTTTCGTCCGCCCGCCCGTCTCTAGTGGACGCGTACCTTAAGAAAACCTTAGTTGTTGGTGCCTTTACCCTTAATATTTTACTTTTATTCTTTAACTATAAGCCCCTAATAATTTTACTAAAAATGGTCTTAAATACATTTATGTCCATCGTCCATGATTTTCCTGTATCCTGTAACTAACAATAAGTTTATAAAATCATTTTGGATATGCAACTGTATTCTCAAACAAAGATTAATAAGGTAATGTGCTTTTAGGATTATTGGAGCCACAAGTCTTATATTTTCATATCTGGGAGAATTTTTATCGATTAGACATAGGGATAAATACCTGGGAAAATTGGAAATTTTCTGGAATATTGGAGTTATAATTTTACCAGGTAACTAAATTTGGTTCTTTAATAGCTTTAAAGAATAACAAAAAAATTACATAATTTTAAAACTTTTAAAGCAACCTGCAAATTTTTTGTCTGTTGTATTATTAATATTGGGTTTAAACTACTGCAAAAAATCTTTTTGTCGTTGGTATCAATTTTATTACGAGTATATTAGTATCTTTTTTAATAAAATGTTTAAAAATGTACACTTAAATACGGGCAGGGGTAGTACTGCCCGAAACATTAAGTGTATAATTAAATGAAGACAATAAATATCCGATTTTTTTAATTATCAAACAGTTGATGAAATATCAGATAAAAAGCTGGCTACATTGAAAAAATAAAAGTTAAAATATTGCCACCCAATATTTTAATGAGGATACAATTAGAACCTTAGAACACTTTAGAGAAAGATGTTTCTGGCATCTTGTACATTTTTTCTCTTATCTCTATCTTTAATAACAAACGAGTTATAAAGTACCTAGGATCAATTGAGTCAAATTTAAAAAGACACTCTGTATCCATAAAACGAATCAAGTTAAGCCATGATTTACTTTTACTTTCACTGCATTTGTTTCAAAAAATCGAAATCGGAGATTGTTAAATCGATTTTTATCTCCTTTATGTTTTCTGCAAGGACACACGAAAAGGCTGGCCACCCTGTACACCTTTTTTATGCTATACAGCTTATATTTAGACGATTTTACTAAATGGGAAACTAACTCTGCGAAAAAGTGCCTTTTCATAAAAAGTTTTGCTTGACGAGAAAATCAATTTCCAAAGCAATTGACAACAATATTTGTTTGTTGGATGAATGTACAAGGTGGCTTCAAAAGGCTAACTTTAAAAAAAACAGAAATCTTCCGATTTGTAGTTTGTCTATCTTACTGTATATTTTATATGCACAAATTAAAAAAACATGTCATTCGCTCACTTTGTTTATGACAGCTAAGAAGAAAACTGTCTTATATATCTACAATTTTATAAAAAATTAAATTAGTTTTCATCTCTTTCGAGTCAAACCTGCACAAAAAAATCATTTTGTTGGGTTGATAAAAAATGGCTTTAAAAACCATCCTTTTCTATTAACAGTAATGAAACACTTCCACTTGCTATGTAATGTAACTTACTAGTTTTGCCTACTTTTAATTTTGTCACGTCATTTATAGATGTTTTTTATAAATAAATAAACCTTAAAGTAATTTTTCTTGGTTACTTTTGTTATTATTTCTATAATGCAAGAATTTACAGCTACTAGCTATGGAAATATTGCATGCGTCTTCTCTTAAATTAAAATAAGACCCTTTTAAATCTACTCCTGTACATTTACCACACAATTTTTGTTTGTGGAAAGTTATTTTTTATTTTTAGGCAGGACTTTTTTCGAAAAGACACCTTTTTGGTACAAGAAGTATATTTGCTAAGCTGGTCATACAAGTAAAAGGTGTACATTAAAAAATAATAAATTAACGCGCAATTTTAGGTATTGCTTGGTCCTTACTTGGCAAAAAAATGGTTGAAGTATTTGAAGATGGTGGTGATTTTAGCCCATGGAGAATATTTATTTTGGTTTGTAGTCTACCAAGTCTTATAAGTGCTGTTTTACTTTCCTTCTTTCCAGAAACACCCAAATATCTACTTAGCAAGAAAAAATATAATAAGGCATTATTGGTTTTTCAAAAAATATATTCCATTAACAGTGGAGAAAAAATTCAAGACTATCCCGTAAGTTTAAATAAATTATTAGCCTTATTAGGTTTGATGCTTGATTCATGTTCCATTGAGCAGAGTGAACTCACACGGAAGTAGGTTTAATAATAGTGAATTCACGTAGTCGCCCCAGTGCGCATTAAGCTTAAACTCTCTCTCTCATTCCAGTGCAATTTTTTTATTCACGTAGAAGAGTTCTTTTGTCGAGCAATAAAAGTGCGTGTTCAATGAATTTGCTCGTACTCTAAGCGATCAGTTTTTCGTATTTACGGTGCTGGTATTACACTCGGGGAATTCGAGCTTTTGGAACCGTTGTTATTGGCGGTGCCGCAGAAGGGAACTGAACGAGCTCGATGACAATGCGCATTTTCTCGGTTCGCTCTTGCTCTTGCACAAAAGTAAACTGGCACCAAGCTTGTTCGAATTTTAAGCGAACTGGTGCAGAGTGAAATTAGAATTGCTTGCTGTTCTGCCTGTTTCATGAATTTACTATAAGTCGCAGCCAATGACGAACGAACCGAGGATGAACCTCATCACACCGACTTCCGTGTGAGTTTACTTTGCTCGTAGGAACATGTATCTCACTTTGATCAGCCAAGTTCCTGTTGTCTGTAGCGGATGAAGATCTTGTGTGGACCATGTAATTCAATACCCATCGTGACATATAACCGGGGGAGTAGTTGTTTTGTTTTGGTTCCCATGATCGGGCCACAGAGGAGCCACCGGGACAGTGGTCTCTGGAACTTAGGCAAGAGCTATTGCTGTAGTAATAACTTAACCCTTATAAGGTTCATTTAGAATATTATGATTATTTTTTAAAGATGTAGTTGAAGTAGCTAAAAACGAATCAGAAACAAACCTAACAAATTTTAAAGGTCGATAATAATAAAGAATTATTGCAAGTTGCCTTATTAAGCTTGGGAACTGTTATTACCGGCCTTATTTAAATGGTGCTTGTGCCCATAACTTAGAGTTATTGCAAATCATGTTGACAGTACCATTAACCTTAAAAAAGGGAACATTTTTTAGTAGTATTTCTTTATTGTTATGTGTTGTAGGGTTTTTTACAACACAATTACAGAAATACATTTAAAAAGCAAGGTTTTCAAGTATTTTTACTTCTAAATACTTTTCGATTTTGTGATCGGCAGCCGTTCGGTTAGACGAACAGTTCCAAAGTTAAAATAAGACACGACCTAAAACCGACAAAAATAAAGCCGGGCACTATACTTATTAAGGGAGTCCTTATCCTACCATGCATCTGCGCAAGATCAGATGTCAAAATAGGGCCGTTATTATTAGTGCCTGGCCTTATTTCACTGTGCAATAATTCTCTATTAACTTACTATTTTAGGTACAAAGTTTCGAGGGAGAGGATAACAATAATGAAATGGTACTGGATAAATGCAAACAGTCCAAGAAATATATCATATTACAAAATATATCTGAAACATACGAATTAATTAAAAGTTTAGCAAGTCAACAGTATTTGAAGTATTTAACTATAACATGTTTTGCTGACTTTGGGTTAATGGCCAGGTAAATCTTTAGTTTTTTTGTTTCATTATATATGCCGGGTATCAAGTGTAAGAAATTTAGGGCCGTAGTCCTTAGCTCATTTTAAATAAAAATGTTTATATAAGTATTTACCGAGAACTGCTTCCTAGGGAAGCAAATAAAGCACCTTGGGGACGGTTTTTCCTTAATACAGGGTAACTGACTATATTTTGACTAATTTTGACCGCAAATATCTTTAGAACGAATAAAGTTGCGGATTTTGCAGAAGGCCCTAAATTTTTTCCAAGTTTTTGTCATATTCTTGATCTTTGGGTGTGACATTTCGTTAACACAAAAACAAAATTGCCGATTTTCCGATATAGGGCAACTTAGTTATTTGAAATTATTTTTGTTATTTAAATTAAACACCCTGTATATTTTTAACCATCTTTAATTTTGTAGAGGTACTTAATAACAAAAATTAGCTGCGGTCTTTTTTTTGCTCTTCAAAATTTTAAAGCAGCGATTTCCAAATCCGGGTATTGAGATTTTTTTCTTCGGTATTCAAATATCGATTTGGGGCATTCAAACATACTGAGTATTCGAATACTTTTTTCTTCCAAGTATTCAAATATTCGGTATTCAAATATTTTTTCCGGTATTCGTATTCGAATACCGATTTTTATTATTCGACCCAACGACGATTTTTTACTTGTTACTTTTTTAATATGGTAATTTTAAAATATTGTACTCAAATAAAATTTTGCGTAACAACGATATTATTAATTTATATCGTTAAAAACAAAAACGCTACAATCGCCTTCAACCTCTGTAGAATTCCCTATATATGGTTTTTCTTTATTTTTTTATTTTGAAAATTGGCTAGCCCACATATTTCTTTAAAAGACTCTATTTTTAGTCAAAATATAAAACTACACACAAACACAAAGATGTGCGACCTTTTAGGTTGCGTTTTAATTTTTTCAAACGATAATCATTATATATCTTTAAAAATACATGGAAATATAATTTTTTTAATTTTTACTTTGAAACTATTTAGATGGCTGCGTTTATAAAAATCACATTTTTATTATAAGCAAAGATAAACGAGACGTAAAAGCCAGGTTTTCCTGAGTCCACGAGACAAGATCTAAATTTCTACCATTTAGCAGTCCTAAAAGTAATGGAGAAAGTCATTATATCGCAAAATGTTAGCTACTTCAAAAAACACAAAGTTTTGCATGACAGGCAGTATGGATTTTGTCACAAAAGATCTACAGCTGATCTTCTTTCCTTCCTGTCTTACGACCGAAATAAGTCTCTGCTTTCACTAATTTAATGCTGGGGTGTCTCAAAGATCAGTACTGGCATGAAATTCTGTACATCAACAACTTTTTCTCTTCCACTACCAATTCCATTTATAGTTTTGCTGACAATAGTACCCTTTACTACAGCTTTCGGAATTTCAAACCGATCCCTTAGGCTGAACTGGAAAGCAAACGCAGGGCAATGCAGATGCCTTTTTTCACAGAACTTTTATTTAATGTCGGATTGGGAAGCTTTAAAATCTATTCCAATTTAATTAAACAAAACACAATTATATTTTTTGTCGTGGAATAAGTCATCAAATACTCATTTTTTACTTAGAAGTTCTACAGAGCACACACACACATTTAATCTTGTGAGCATCTCATTTGTAAATAGCCTTAACTGATATAGAAACCGGGTCCCGGTCAAAAAGTATTTTTGTCATTTAATTTTTATACTTTGTATGTATCTCAAATCCGACCCTCTCTGGAATGTTGTTTTGTATATCTGGATAATACCGTCCTCCAGAAGCCTTAGATTTTCATTTTTATTTAAAGAAGGGCAGTGATCCCTTACTAACAAAAATGCTTCCCTCTCTTGCTCACAGTCGGGCTGTAACGTGTAAGCGGTACATCGAAAAAAAAAGAAAAAGTCTGACGGTTATTGCAGAAAGCAAGAAAAGTTGCAGGTATTTGTACATGAACATTAAATTGATTTGACCCGCAGCACTGTGATTTTCGGCCATGTTGATCCAATATGGCGGCAAGTTTATAAAAAAAACAAAACAATAGGCTCTAATACAGAAATTGCGCTTAAATTTTAGTGAAGTTATTTTTTACTAAGTAAATATCAAATCCTTTATTTGTGTACTCTTTCCACTATCAAATCCTATCCTAAAAATGTGGATGATACTAATCTTCTTTAAGTTTTTTACACTTAGCAGGAGCTTAAAGCTTAACAAGAAAGATATTTCTTTCATTGGAGTTCCTTACAAAGAATCACGTAGTGCCTCTCTTATGCACCTCTATAAGGTTCAACCAGAAAATAGCACCAAACTTTCCACTTTAGTGTAACCTGCTGCCTGCGAAGGTATTTCCTTATCTTCTTTATCTTTAAGTCTCACCTCCTTTAAAACACACGTTACTGTTTACTCTTTTAGCCTTCGTAGAATGTCCAAAAATTGCAAATGTAGCAAAAAAATATTTTTATAAAATAAAAGTCTATTGCGGATTTACTTAGGACCTTCCATAATGTTAAAAGTCAAGACAAAAACACACTTACTTACGTTGTAATTGCATAATTATGGCATTTGCTTTTCCTTAAAAAAAATTAAAAGATAGCCTTCCAAGTTACAAACATACATAGATAAAGCTAAGGAAGAAGGAATGGTTTGTCTCAAATAGCGTTTGTTAACTATTAAAGCTATGGATAATGATCATGATCTTTCCAGTACAACTAGTGTTATGTGCTATGCTAGAACGGTATTGTAAGTTAAGTAGACATTAAAAAATAGATTTATTATTTTTTTGCTTTTACGGCTACTTTCAGTAAAAGCTTCTAAAGCACTTTTAAGAATTCGTTTTTTAATACATCAGGAGTGACTCATTGGCATATATTCTAAAAACATATTTTTTATTAAAAAGTCAATATTTTGGGCAAGACTGTCACTAAAAACACAAAATAATTTTTATAATAAAAATTTGAATATATTTTTTTATACATTATAATCGCGTAGCCGTATGAAGTAGGTATGGTAGTGTAGGAATTATTATTATTTTTTTTAAAATAAGGTTACTTTTTCTTACCCTTTAAGTCAATTTTTTTAATAAACATTTAGAAAGTTATATTTTTGTTTTTACCATTAGATTTAACACCTTCAAATAATATGAAAACGATACCCCACATGACATGTTACATAATTTAAAAAAGTATGATATACACGTTATGGCTGCAATAGTTGTAAGGATTTTTTGGTTAAAATATCATCACAAATATGGTTATGATGTTTCTGACTTTAACTCTTTTATTTATAACCTTAAAGCAGTTTTAAAGGGCTATAATTTTTAAAATATAAAATATAATATAAAGATATATTTTTTAAAATAGCTGCATTTTGGTTCAACAGGTCGGAGAACACAGTGCGGCATGTCAAATTACTTTTATTAATATACACAATACGCATGCCAAATATCTTACTTTTTGCAATTTTCGTAGAATTTTTTACGTACCGCTTGGACTAGTAGGAACTCTATCATTCTCTATGGATACTTACACGGCTTTTGCTCCCAGCAATTGTCCTATATTATTCTTTTTCCTGCAGTTTTCGATAAAGAAAGTCGTAATTCTACACGTATACATTTCTAAACGGTCCAACTAAACAGGCCCTGAACTTCCCACTTTGTTCGTTTTTTATTCCTTGAGTTTCTATATTGTGGAACCTGATGCCCGTATAAGTCTTCCCTTTTCCTCCAAATATTTAAATCCCCTGTTAACAAGGGCTTTTAGCCTACGTAAATTGTTCAAAGATAAAAAAACAGGTAAGACAAGAAAATGGTTTTTCTTTTCTTGTTATGTCTGGTCCCGCGGCAACACTGCCAATAACAAATTTTTTACAAAACAATATATTTTAAAACTTTTTTAATATAACTATAATGAACCCGATCTTAATTAATATTTTTGTTATTATTATGTTTTTCAGTTATTACACCCTAGTTATGTGGTTTCCAGACATTTTTGAACGGTTTAACCAATATGAATCTAGTCATCCAAACCAAACTATAAGAGTTTGTATAGTTTCACAACTTGATAGAAACACAAGTACTAACGTTCCTGAGAAAATTGGCTGTATTTCATCAATTGACAACAAAGTATTTTTAGAAACCCTTATCATAGGTTTAAGCTGTATTCCTACCTCGTTATCACTTAGTTATTTTATGTACAAATTTGGAAAGAAGTTTGTACTAGGTAAGTCATTATAAGTTTTAAGTTAATGTGTTAGTATAATAAACATAACTTTATAAATAATTTTTTAGTGTTAAAAGTTAAAATTTAACTATAATTTTTTTAAATACAGTTAATGAAACAAGCATGTTGCAGTTGCTGAGTCTAAATTTTATATCATTCTTCAATAAACATTAGCACAGCGCAGAACCTTTAAATTTTCAAAAAATTCTTTAATTGAGGTAGTTTTTGTTATACTTTAACTTCCAGTTCTTAAATTTCCTACGTGAGAAACATTTTTAAAATGGAAATAGACAATTTAACGTGGGCGGCTTTGGTTTCATTTGTTTCTTTAAATATGGCCTTTTTCTTATTTATTTTGGTTAAAATAAAGTCACTGTCTCAAATTATAAATATTTTATTATAAAAAAGCTAGGTACATGTTTTGTCATTATTTTTACTTAAACAACTTAAAGTAGTTCAATAAAACTTCATTAACAATAAATAAACAAAATTATATAATAATGAACTAATATAATCTTTTATTTAATCTGTCCAGCCCCCTTCATTTTTGATGCACATTTGTAATTTAAATAAAATAATATCTCAGTTTTTTTAAAAATTGGTTTATTTATTGTTAATAAAGTGTAATAGAACTACTTTAAGTTGTTTAAGTAAAAAATAATATTAAAAAATTTAGTTCCATTTTTTTACAATAAAATATTAACTATTTGAGACAATGTCTTTATCTTAACCAAAAAATTAACAGAAAGGCCAAATTTAGAGAAACAAATGAAACCAAAGCAGCCCATGTTAAATTGTCTATGAATCAGAGCGGCTTATTTTTCCAGGATTCAAAGTCATTCTCTGCGATAACTCGTGGTCCAAACATGAACAAAGTATATATTTTTGAAAACAGGAAAATTGTAAATTATATAATAATATGAGTGTTAATATTCAGCAAAAATTTTAGTGAAAGGGTTGTTTAAGACGAATTAAAGTAAACCTTACAATACAAAATACCAAAATTTATAATTTTAATACAGAGTTTAAACTAGATTTTTTATTTAATTTTATTTTATTTTCCTTAACTGTTCTGACTCTATATTAATTAAGTAGTTAAACGCGATACAAATTTACCGAAGAAGTTAATCAAAATAAATCTGTAAACTAACTGTCCTTTGCAAAGTAAAATAAAAGAACAAATTTCAAAAAAAATATTATAATGCATATTATCTTAACCTTGATGTAACCAAGGTGCGAAAAATGTTATGATTTCATTTCTTGTTCAACATAAAGAGTTGTTTGTAGTTTGTAGCTAATTCATATAAACAATGGTCAAAAGTTAACCACCATTAGGGAGATATTGCGATACAAAAATGTTAATAACATGGGGTTTTATTTTTTATCTTTTAAACGAAAATCGCTAAAATAGTGAAATTCTACAAAAATACCTGTTTCTAACTATAAAAACCGGTTTTAATTTTTTTCATTATTTAAACACAAACAAGTAAACATTCCTTTTTGACTTGGTTGTATTTAAAAACTACTGTAAATTTTATTGTCAAATCATATCGTGTAGAGGCAATTTTTTTTATATTTAAGGTGTCCGGAAAGGTGAGGTCATAAATAAATGATAGGGTTAATAAAGTAAGCCAAAATAATGTTAGGACTTCATATAAAAAAGTTTTGAGTTGGATCAAAAATATTATTTAAATTATACCAGTAACACAGTTGCAACAGTACCAATGATATTTGGGACACTAAATAACTTTATATTAATGCTCCTTTCCATAGGGAAACGGCTGTTTATACTCTGTTCACTATAAATTGAGAAAAACACCCAAACAAAAAAATGTCTTTCATTGGTTCAAAAGTCAGTAACCCAAGTTACCATAACAAAAAATTTATTTTATTGGTTTAAAAAGTCAGTAACCGGGGTTACTTACTAGGTATTCATTATTAAATTATACTGGCGAAAGAATTGTACAGAATGAGGCAAATTTTTTATTTAATGTATGCATTTTTGACACAGGTGACAAATTTGACATTTTGCTTTGACGGTTTGATTGCTTAATCTTTTGTCCAAAAAAAGGGTATACCTTATTTAAATCGATATCTTGAAGCGATTTTTATAAAATCCCATTTTAAATCCAGACTTACCAGCATTTTGTATGTAGGTAATAAAAAAATCAATTTTTTTGAAGAAATTATTAAAATGTAGTAAAATTATTAAAAAGTGAGCCTTTTTAAACCCTATGATGCCTATAAAACTGTCTTAAATAATTTTGCAGACAGGATGCTCGAAAAATATAGAGATATTATAATGGGCAATTCCTTGTTAATTAAAATCAATGAGGAAAAGTTCTTATAAGCATGGATCTGAAAATGCGTAGTTTTTAAGATACAGAGTGCTAAATTTTTTTAAATATAATTTTTTATTTTTATTTAAAAAAATTAAAATTGTCAGTATTATTTTTATTAATAAGTGGTTAACTTAGCCCTGAATAGATTAAAATTGTAAGATCCAGTGGCGTCCCGGAGGGCGAATATTATTGACAAAAAATGTACACCACTGCCTTTTTTGCTACTTTAATATTTGTTGTTTGATTAATTGTTCAAAAGTACAACTTCTTAACTTTTTTGTGCAACAATAGCTACAACACAAGTTGGAAATGTTGTGTTTTTGAACGCCTAATCAAACAACAAATATTAAATTTGCAAAAAGACATTGGAGTACATTTTTGTGCCGATAATAGTGGCAAAGATGCCCCCGGGACGCCACTGAACCATAAAATTTTAATCTGTTTAAGGCTAAATTAACAAATAATATTGCTAAATTTCAAAAGAATTCAGTTAATATTTTTTAAAATATTTAAAAAAAATGTGTTTTTTTTTTTAATTTATTACTCTGTATCTTGAAAACTGTGCATTTCCAAACCCACATTTATAAAAACCTTTTCTTACAACACCCTGTATTTTAATAATTTCCTCAAAAATTGATTTTTTTTATTACATAGACAAATGTCTGGTTTTATAATGCGATTTAACAAAAACGCTTCAAGATATTGATTCAAATAAAGTATGCCTTTTTTGTACAAAAAATATAAATGAAATAAAGGATCAAAGCCAAATAACAAATTTGTCACCTGTGTTAAAATTGCTTACATTAAATTAAAAATCGTTTTACCCTGTATAATTCCGACTTACTAAACAGCCGTTTACCTAGTTGCCCGAATAAATATCATTGGTACTGTGACAACAGGTTCAATTTTTTATGCATTAGTTGTTTTCTGGGAGATTACGTTTAAACAAAATATTATTTGGCTTTTCTCCAGAATAAAATAAAAAAGTTTATTTAACATTTTAGGAAAATTAAGAATTTTATACACTATGAAAAACTTTTCAATTCTTGCACACTATAATAAAAGTTAAGATTACTTTAAAATAAATAATATAATTATTTTATTTCTTTTAAAGTAATCTTAACTTTTATTAAATTGTGCAAGGACATTTAGTTCTGCATAGTATATAAAAGTTTTAATTTTTTGAAAAAGTTTAATCAACTTTTATTTTATTCTGGAGAAAAGCCATATTTTATTTTGTTTAAACAGGGTTAAACGTTAAAATTGAAATAAGTTTTATTCGTCCTCACTTTAAAGGTCAATATCTTTCCAACGAAGCGCGTAAAAACTTTTTTTTATATCACGCCTGTCATTTATAAGCCCGCGTTCGCGCTACTTCCATAATGGTTCTGACCCAAATTTTATGTAACAAAAAATTTTCAACAAGCAATCATCTTCTAATTTTTTTCGTAGTTGTTTAAAAACACCCAGTATATGTAATTTTTTTTGCTAACTCTTCTAAATCTGTTTGGTAAAAAATAAATGTTAATATTTTTATTTATTATAGTTGGTAGTCTTATTCTTTCGGGACTGTCTTCGTTATCCTTAAATTGGGTATCCAGTACCATACAAACATTGGTGGTTTCCTGCGTGTTTGAAGCACTTACCAGTATTTTGGAAGCAGTTCTTTTTGTGTTATTGTAGACCTGTTTCCAACACATTGAGGGTAAGTAAGTAATAAAAATGACCTTACTTCAACTTAGCATAAATTTTGAATTATTAATAACTTAAGTCACTCAAATATAATAATTACAAACTTCAAAGAGCTTAAGAGTCAAGTACTTTACATTTTTTTATATACAGTGGCCGCTATAAATATTGAATCATATGGAAAACTTTACTATTTTTGATTTATTAAAAAATACATATTCATGATAAAAAATATCTGCATACACCAAAACTCACAAAGCACTGATCAAATACCTTTAAAATTTATGAAATCAGTCACTATTTATCAAAATGCTACCATGGCAAATGACTGTCTGGTTATGCAAATATTTTTATTCCCATATTTCCTAAAAGTGCTAAGGAATGAATCAAATGCTAATTGACTAGTTAAATGGCATTTGCCTAGGCAAATAGCATTTAAAAATGAAAATACACTATTTGCCCAGGCAGAAAACATTTGCCTAGACCGAAGCCATTTGTATAAAATACCCATTTGCTTGCGACATATACACATATTAGTTATTAAACTCAGTGCAAACAATTATGAGATACTCGTTTGCACTTGTTTAAGTGTTTAAATCAAAAGTTTGTACAAATTATATCTTAATTTATAGCACTGTCCACTAACAAATTCTACACGGAGAAACACTTTGAAAAAATATTAGAATATAACCAAACATACCTACTTACAAAGGTTTTCTTTAAGAAATGTACAGAGTGTCAAATTAGAAAATTTTGATAGGGACTATTCAGATTCGATGTTAGTTTTATTCTTGTATGTACCCTCTAAGCTGAACATAAACTTTCTCATGCTATTTACACAAAAAAGGAATAGCTTAAAAGAATCGCTCGAAGCAACCCTTTCGAAAGGTTTGCATTTAAGTTGTTTAATGCAATTAAAAAATATATTTAAAAGAATATATTATTTAATCAATATAATATAATGAAGTAATAAGTTGTATTTATAGCTCATTCGCTGTGATAAAAAGTACTTTTTAATATGCATAACTCATACCCAAGTAGGTATTTCGGAGAAAAAATTCTGATCGATTATGCAATGGTACCTATATGGTATATACAGAGAATCATAAACAGGTAGTGACGTTTTATAAAAATTTAAAGTAGTGTAGACGGCACCCTCCAGTAA